>JAGDQP010016612.1:13093-40237 GCA_022664845.1 Lepisma saccharinum
AGCGGTCCCAAGGTTGGATTGCTATATCCCACAGAAGCGGTCCCAAGAGACACCCCTGCGGGCATCCCCTTTCCGGTGTTATAAGAGCGTTTTCACCCGTGCCTTCCATAACCACTTTCCTTTCACTAAAGTAATCTCGTATTATCTCCCATATCTCTTGTGGTGTACCTAAGTCCTTCAAGTTACAGAGTGCTGCCGGTGGCCACATACTATCGAACGCACCCTCAATATCCACAAACATAGAGAGCACATACCTTTTTGCAGTATTCTCCTGTCATAACATCCAAGTCTATGAATTGCATCTTCTGTAGATCATTTACGACGAAATCCATACTGCAATATACAGTCATCTATATACCTTTGTTGTTGAATTCTAATATACAGTACTTTTTCGAATATCTTACCGAAAGTTTTCAAGAGACTTATAGGTCTATATGAACCCACGAGTTGGGATCTCTATCATGTCCCTTACTAAGGACTATTAAGTTTTTCAGACTTGCGAGGCGCTGGAAACTTCTTTTGTTTTATACATAAATTGTACAATCTCGTTAGATATGGGGTCAATTCCTCCAAGTTTTTAACCTCCTCGTTGGATATATTGTCCAATCCAGGAGCCTTTTTATTCTTTAATTTCTTAATTATTGCGTTCACTTCTTCATTCGTGACATTTGCTGATGTTTCTTCCACTACTTATTGTATTTTGGCTATTCGCCTGGTATTACTGTGAAACGGAGAGTCTTTTTCTTGATTATCTTTTCGGAAGAATTTCTCGCATAACGTTAGTATTGTATCTCGCCATGAATTTGTTAGTTGCCCATTTACTTTTTGTACTGTTGACATCATTGGATAATTAACTTTATCCATGACCAACCTATGTGGGACTCCCCACTGGTCCTGGCAGATATTCGCTTCTAGATATTTCTCCCAAGTAATCTTTTTATATTTAAGCATTTCATCATGATACTTTATTCGTAATTCACGGTATTTAATTAGTCTCCTACCCCTTGTTCCTGCATCTTGTGAACTCTGATAGCTTTTCCTAGCGGCTCTAGTTTGCTTTCTTAGTCAGTCCAAGTAGTTGTTCCAGTAAGGGGTCCTGAATTTTGATCGGGTATTCTTAACAGGTGTCGCTTGTCGGAGGGTCGTTTGGATTTCTTTCTTTATATTTGAAACCAGTATATCCAAGTCTTCTTTTATTAATTTCAATTTGGGGAAGTTTTAATATTCTATTTACTTTTTGTCAATCTGTTTTAAATAAGTTTAATTTTGTTTGCTGATTATTTGATTGATCTAGATTTTGATATACAATATTAAAGGTAATAATGTTATGGTCACTCGTTGATATCTTGTTATGTACTTTCCAACTTTGTAACCTGTCTTCCATACTACGTGTCGTCAATGTCAAGTCGATAAAGGACGAACCTCTGGGCCCCACAAATGTTGGTATTACACCGGTGTTATGGATGCTTAGACCGAATTGTCCTACAAAATCTTCCAAATATTCTCCTCTGGTATCTACTTGTGGCGAACCCCATAGGGGAGATTTCGCATTACTATCCATACACACTACCACGTCAGGCAGAGGGCATCCCTGGATTGCTTCTCTCAGCTCTAGATGATGAAATTTAATATCCAAACTGTATTGAAAATATGCATTAATTAACCAAAATGAGATCACCCTGTCTAATTTCGATACACATTTGCCAATTATTACAGAACTGATGTATCTGTGTAGTTTGAATATTATTGTTCATTATTGCTATTGCTGTTGTAGATTCTTCTTCACCCAGAGCCCCCTTACAGGCCATTGGAACTGATCGTAACTTCCCTCTAAAGAGGTAAGGCTCCTATAGGGTAATTATATCAATTTGATAATCTTCAGAGATTTTCCTAATTTCCTCTGTTGCCAATTTAGAGTGCTGAGAATTATTCTGGAAAATCTTAATTGTCGAATCATGAAGCATATCGGGTATGCAGCAAAGCATCCACGCCCGATTTCAAAGGATCAAAGTAGATCCTGCCGTGCGTCCCAACAAACTGCTTCTAAACATTATCTAATCTCCACGATATTCCTCGTCTCTCAAAAACTTTATCAACCAGTTCTAACAGATGTTTTCCTCCCTGGGGAATATGGGACCGGAACACAACTGCATCTACCTCTTCCAACATAGGAAAAGTGATTAATCTACCTTTACCATGATATTCTCTCAGTATTTGGCGAAGTGCTGCAGTCAGAATTTGAGCGTCCTCCATGACTGCAAGCGTTATTTGTTCTTTTGTAAATCTGTTCAGTTAAGAAATCATTACCGCTTGTAGAATTTCCGTTTTCATTCTTGTGTTTAGCTTCGTTTGAATTTGGGTCCTCAGCTACTTTTAGCTGATATTCACTAACAGTATATATTTTCTGATCACCCATAACTGGATTTTCTTTAATATCATATGGTTCTTGGGCAGTATTTACCTTCTCCATTATTCTTTCTTCGTTTAAGTGTTTCTCTTCTTCGGGATTATGGAAGTTCTCACTAGCTTCCGAATTTTCCTCTTTACGGAAATACCAATTATACCAATCCTTCGTTGACATAGTTTTCGGTTTATCCTGTTTTGACCTTTTTATTTGGGCTTGGTGGTGGAGTCAGCGGTTCTTCATATATGATCAATTTTTCATTCGATTCGATACAATTCCTTACGATTGGACTATTCCGATCTTCTTGAGTCGCTAACCATAACATTTAAAGATATGTACCTCCAGTATTCTCATTGTTAGTGTTATTTTAGAACCACTTTCTCTTATACAGTTATAAATGGTTGGAACCATGATATTAGGTGATATTTTCCATTTGCCCATTCCAATCGCCGGCGACACCAAATGAAGTTTATCTTGAATAGCATGTCCTTCTAATTGTGCACTCAATTCATTGATTATTAACATAATGTCCTCTACCGCACTTTCCTTACTGGAGCTCACATGGATGAATTTGACACCAAATTTATTAATACTGTAATAGATTTTAATTGTTTTTCCATCAGATTGTAGATCAACATTGCTGATATTCTCAATACTATCATTTTCATGTGTTTGAAGCACTGTTTACGCTATTCCTCTACGAAAAGTAGCCAAAGTACGATTTACAAAGTGTATTATTATATTTTCTTCTTTTTCAAGGTTATTGGACGTATTCAAGATCAAACGATCTTCCCCCCTTCTTGCAAATTTGCCCTCTTGTTTAATCCAATTTAATATAGGTTCCAATTGGTTATGATTTGTTAGGATTAGTTCTTTCTTCTTTCTCTTCAGCAGTTTTCTTCGATGGCGGTCCGGCCCTTCACGTGGGGGACTGGCTTACCTGCCTCCTTTACCTGATATCCATTTTGTTCTATATTTAGTTTTCTCCTTAGAAATTCTTCTAGTCGTTTATTGTCTCTCCCAATCCTAGGAGATTTTCTCTTGCCAGTTTGGGTAGATTGATTCTTTCTATTCTCCATAGTCTATTTTAGAAATGTATCTTTTGAATGCCATTTGGTAGCTAATACACTTGTCGCTATTTGGTTCCTGACATGGCCGTTTCCGTAGTTGCCAAGGGAAACATATTTTTGTTATCTGGACATTCCTCGTTCTTGTGATCTTCCTTCCCACAATAGCGACACCTTGTATCCTCATCCAAACAGTGATTCCTGATGTGTCCGAAATCCTGACATCTGAAACAACGCGGTACTGCTATAAAGTCATTAACCTGATTTGATTCGTAATTTATATAAACTTGTTTTGCCCGATTCAAATATTTCCTAATTCCTGGAGACCTCAATGACCAAATGGGTTCTATTACGTCTCTTAGGCCCTACCCGAAACCTTGGTTTGACTTCCTTAGCTTCTCTGCTTAGTTCCTCTGGCAGGTTCTGTTCTACCAATGTTTCTACTATCTCCCCATCTTTAAGATCTGCTTGTACGTTATAAACTACCATAAGTTGCTTCCTCCTCTTAGTTTCTTCTACCTTAAAGTTTGTCTTTACAATCTCGCTATTTATAAGTCTTCCATGTTCCTTCTTCGTATCTGTACTAATAATTAACCCTTTATTTGTCTTCTTGATTTATGAAACCTTGTATTTTAACTTCTTCGGGTTGATAAATGTGATAAACCTTTCCTCAACCTCCTTAACGGTTTCACCTTAATTTGGTTTTATTACAATGATAGGCTTAGTCTTTGCCTTTGCTTGCGCAATTTCCTTTTCCGTCATAGTTGATCCCACTACTTCTGCCGTAGTCCTTACATGCTCATCCTGATCAGTTTCCATTCTCATTGGTCTTTCCTTTAAAATGTTCATAATATCCGCATATTTTCCTTTATGCAAGTATTCTCCGTATGGAGTTCTGCAAGTTGTTTTTCTGCTTCAATCTTGAGATCCATAACATTCTGCATCAAGTCTTTATTCTTTTTAGTGAGTTCTTCATTTTCTGCCGTTCCTTTTTAACTTCTTCTTGTATCTCCTTTAGTCTTATTCTAAGTTGGTTCGTGTCTTCTACTATCATATCGCTTTTCATATCTGAGTTGTCCATTTGGGTTGATAATCTGGTTACATATTTCATGTGCATTACTAAGATTAGTTACTTCCATTTTTAAGGTTTCATTTTCTTTTTCGAGTTCTTTTCTATCTTTTGTTAGGAATTCAATCTCTCCAAGTCTTGCTATTTCTAGTTGAAGCTGTTGCAGTTGGTTTGGCTCCAGGGAAGTTGTAGGTTCTCTACCCATCTTTAACTGATGATTTTCCTCAATTTGGTCTTGAATCTGATTCCTAAGTTCATATACACCTCCTTCCAATTTGGAAACCATTATGGTCCAGCTAACAAGCAAATTTTCCATGGATTTCATCTTGTTTGTACCTATTTTCGATGCATCAAATGATTCTTCAAAAATTTAACGCCCTCATCATATTTATCCTTTGGATTTGCCATTGGGTTATCCTTGTCAGATATTTGAGGAACTGGCATCAACTCAAACTGCGACCTTTCCCCTTCCTGGGATCCCGCTAAGGTAGCATCATCCAACAAGACGTTCACTTCTTTTTCCTCCTCACTTTTTCCATCCTCTCTGGTCTTCTTATGGGATTGCTTCGCTCCTCCTCCATTGCTATCATCGCTACGGAGTCTCTTCTCCTTAACTTGGAAGTACCATCTTCACTTTCGCTAGCAGAGCTAATTTTCTTGTACAAAAACGAGCCTTTGCGCGACACTCAGTCCCAACGGCTCATAATGATAATTTACGATATTCCTCGCGAAAGCGAATCATATATAACAGTATTTACAGCTATTTCTCACTCCTTGCCTTTGCGCCGTGGCTGTTATGCAACCACCCGCCTGAGGTTGTACGGCCAAGATGTTATCACACCTCTTTCGCTCCTTTTTTAATAACTTCTAAGATATTTAACCAATTTAAGTTCCGTCTTCACTAACACCCCATTAAAGGATCACCCTAGCCGAAATCCTAATCGTTCCACACCCATACTCAACTTGTTTTCCCGGAGATCTCAAATTATTTTAGGATGCTCAAAGTTTCTCCTAATTTACGAATGGTAGACTATGCAACCACAATATTCTTTAGGTATAGCGGGTTGCACAAGTCCCTGAAAATGTCGGCGTTACAATTTATAGACGTATGTACTGCAAATACTACCACATACACACAAAAGTTCAAAGTCCAAACTTCCTGTCAAAGTATCAATATCCGAGAAATGTTTACGTGTCTGTTTTTATCTTTAAATTCAACGCATTAGCCATGCATTTACACTAGACATGCAAGTCACTTGTATCGATTTTTATTAATAACATTTTCTGCAACTAACGTATTTCAAAACTAATTATAGTATATAAAGTACTTACATTTGTCTTTATGACGATATATTACACCAGACCAAAGTTTCAGTTTCTCCCCACTCCGCCGGGCTTCCAGGCAGAGCTCGAGAAAGAACACACCTTTCCTCCACGATCACACAACACAAGTCCAATCATCCATGGTAACAAGACTCATCAAACAAATTCAAATTCGCAATGATTCAAACCATACTACGTAGGATTATAGAGGACACTGCTCTTTAATTAGTGTGCCCACCAGTGATGTCACGGGTCACTTGTGTCACGATATTTGTCCTGGTCATCGGGGATCCCGGGTCTGGCTTCCCTGACCTGGTGACCCACTCAGACTCGGGGACCCGCTCAGACCCCGGAACCCACTCAGACCCGATGACCCGAACAGGCTGACAGAGTCCTGTAGTAGCAACTCAAGCGCCAGCTTTTCTGTTTCTCTCTTCCCACAAACATCGTGTGAAGGGTGGTGGGGTGGAATAGTGAAGAAGAATTGTATCAAAATTTTCTTCTCTCAAATGTTATAATAGAAGGAAGACTTGCCGGAGCGTAGTTTGGTGGTTAGAAGACAGAAACGTACACACAGACAAAAAGATTTTGAACTCGTGTCTGCTATGAAAAATTTCGGACGAAAGACGTTGTTTCCTTTTTAAAGCACTTTCCTTCTTAAGTATGTTATCGTCCAGCCGATAATTCGAAGTTCGTTTTCTTTCAAAAGGAAGCATTCAAAGCAGATTGTTCGCTATCGTGAGATATGATGTATAAATATCCACTAGCGCGGCCCCACGATTTGGGCAAGGGGAGGAGGGAAGATTTATATTCCGTTTTATCTAATGTAAAGTTAGATCAACTGCAATTTCATCAAGTGGATATTTGGTAGTCAAGGAGAGCTATAGGTCCCATATGCCCCTTGAGTCTGCACATATTTATGCACAAAGCGGAAGTGCTTAAAATTAAAACCGGAAGTTGCCATATCTCGAAAACCGAAAGTGATATCAATATGCTGTTTCCACCAATAAATTATAGAATGCCCGAATATTAAAACTGTTTTGACCACATTTCTGTTCCTGTTTTAGTTTTTTTTAGTTATGGACCGTGGGAATTTTTTGTAAAATTTTCCCACGCCTATTTTTCTGAAACTAATGCATGTTTTAAAAATCTTTTAGCATCGTGATAAAACTATTAACAAACGTAATACATTTCAGTCTTCACTAAACAGGAAGTGCCATATCTAGAAAACTAGAAGTAATATCAACAAACAGTTTTCACCAGTATAATCTAGTGCCTAAACATTAAAAATGTAATTTGACCCATGTCTCTATTGCTTAGTTTCCAAGCTATAGCCAAGTTAGTTTCCTCGGGTCATGGTCTGGATGAGTCACTGGGTCTGGTTGAGTCACGAGTCACCCGGTTGACGAGTCACTGCGCTACAGAAAACACCTGGTTGCTATGGTAATAACAACTGATGATCCCAATTCGTTACGGAGATTCTGATATTACCAAAGGGTCCCCGGTTGCTAAGGAGGAAATCATCCGGTCCGTAAGGAAAGCATCTGGTAGGTAAGGAAAAAGCATGGTTGCTAAGGACAACACCCGGTTCCTACTGTAATAACAACTGTTCATTTTATTTTGTATTAGGTTTTATATACTTAGATGCAAACCTTATTTTGTCCATTTAAAAGCATGTAAAAAGTGTATTTTACTTCCGGTATCTCCATTACTTCCGGTATGGATTTCTAATTCCGACGTAGTTGGTCCTATGGTAGTAAGTAATACTTGTGCCAAGTTTGGTTGAAATCGGTCCAGCTGTTTAGGAGCTGTGTCACATATATAGTAACAGAAAATTTAGTGGGGCTGATCTCCCCTAACCACTACCTGGGTGCGAGCCTGTTACACAATACTTTCTTTGACTGAATTAACCTCCTATGTCCACGGCGCCTGGATGGGTCACGGGTCACCGGTCACGAAATCAATGTACCGTGCCATCACTGATACCCACGAATTGATTTTAAGGTCTATAGGCAACTATGGCTCAGGTCGTATGGATGATAATGAGTGAATTAGTGGAATGAAGAAAGTGGGAGGAAACGGGAGAACCCCGAAAAAAACCACGCATACGGTGTTTGTCCACCACAAAGCCCACAGGCCACATGGCATGAGCACGGACGACCCCCTAGCACCAGAGGTGAGCGCTCTACCAACTGAGTCACCGTGGCCTCTAGTGTGTCCACGAGACAAAACAGACCTGTCTATGGAAAACGAGATGAGATAGAGACATCTCTATGGGAAACGAGACGAGACAGAACTTTCGTAACGTACAATATAAATCTTTTCGAGACGAGACAGCTTCAATCTTGTCTCGTGGGGAACACTATTGAACTATCAAGACACATTCGCGCAACACATGAAGGCAGCTAACAGATTAGAACTAAAATTGGCATTGAGCGGGGACTATGTTTTAGCCATACTAAAATATTACATTATTCATAGTTTCCATTTAAACTGTACAGTTCTAATTATACGATCGTTTCTTAAATGAACATTTGAGAAGATAAACAGCCTCATCTACTTTATGTACACACGCTATCTGTTCAATCTCTGTACTATACAAAGATCTCAAGTAAAATAACATTTCCAAGGTTAAACCACACTATATAACACTCAAGTAAACATTTAGACTGTCCTGTCATAATATTATCCTTTATTTGCATTAAAAACTGAACTGTTCCAAACCCTTCTAATTCTATTCATAGATAGGTAAGATTATATATACACAAAGCGCATTCAATTATTATCATACTAGGCATTGAGAGTAGATATTTCTGTATTTGTTGGCATACGAAATTATACCAGTCTTTAACATAGTTACTAAATATGTGCGTTACTATATGTCGAATATTATTAAATATACAGAGTGAGCCGAAAGTCTGGAAACATTAGTTTATTTTTAAACCGCTTAAAGGGTTGGATAGCAAACACACATTAACGGATACTGGATGGATGGTGCTACTGTTAGAGAATACGTTTATCATAAAAAACCATCTTGAATCTTTTTTTATACTGAGAAGAGATCTTGAAATATACGATAATAGAGGGGGAGCTAGGATACCTATGACCCCCAAGACTAAATGAAGCTGGTATTTTCGGAAGTTTCAAACTTCCGTGATTCGCATTAGAAATGTTAACAAACACACACACACACAAAAAAAAAAAAATGTTCCGAAGGGTCAAATCCAATATAGCCGCCACCCGCAACATACAATTTTTTGAAAAACATACCTCGTTTTATTTGGTAAATAACAGACAATTAGCGAATAATATGGTTATGCGTATATTGGTCTACGTTTAGAAGAAAAAGAAGACGAAATCTTAGAAATTTCAATTTTTTACGCTATTTTGCTTTTAATATTTACACTTTTACGGTGTAGCTTGCTTAAAATCCATAATATCAAAAACAAGTTTGAGATATAAACTTGTTGCCTGTTTCATAAGCTTTAAAATGGTGTATATATCAATATGATTGAGCAATTACTGTGTTAGCTAATGAGGTAGCAATGAGGCGTGCCAGCGCTTTATCTTCTGTGTGTGCCCTATCCCCACTAGGCTGTTGTGAGCTGTTAACGATTATGACGATTTGTCTCTACTGTGTAGCGGCAAGTAAAATAGGTGATGAATTGGTCGTGTATTCTGGCGGTCTTTTCATGTGATATATCACATACCCACATAGCATGCCAGCTTGCAACAAGTTTGGGTCACGTCAAAATTGCTATGTGGGTAGTGAAAAAAGATAGAAAACGAAGGAGGTACTTCAATTGTAAACTATTTTCTGTGCTCAGCACGAACAAATTGAATCTCATAGAAGGTGGAAATTAAATTTAGTGTGTAATTTTATTTATTTTACATAATTTACCTTCGAAGAAAGTCTCCATAGTCTAGTGGTTAGAGCGTTGGACTCATGTCAGCGTGGTCCCGGGTTCAATTCCCGGCTGGAGTCCCACTTTTCGGCGTCCACCCAGCGTCGTGAGACAAATAAAGACGTGACTGCCACACGCGGTCTAGAAAGCCCCTGATACGCCTGTTCGTGGTTAGGTGCGTGAAGTGCTGACCACACAGCCGTCACTCAGGTGGAGGCAGTTCCACCAAACACGGACAGATGGCATTGGGGCAGGCTCAGGGCCTATCGGCCTGTCACGCCAGTGGTTACTTATTTTTTATTACCTTTGAAGATGTGGTATTTTCAATTGAATGTTGTAGGTTATATTTATTATTTTCTGTCAGAGCGTAGTAATTGGTTATCATTTTAGAGAAAATTTGTCATGATTTTGTGAAAGTTTACGAAGTGGAATGAATGTATTAGATTTAGAAATTTACTTATTTATTGGAAATACAATAAAAGAAGAATGGTTGGTTTTGATTTATTGTGTAATCTTGGTGGGAAATATTTTGAAAGACAAACTGAACAGTTAAAAGAGAATTACCAACGTTATTGGTGTTAGTTTGAAATGAAACGATGGACTGTATGAAAAGTTAGAAGCAGAGAATATTATTCGGGTTCACAGCGCGTACAGGCAGATCTATTACTAGTATCAAAGCTGATCATACATCAACGCAGACCGATATCCTATATCATCGTTCAATACCAACTTGTTCAAGGACCTCAGAAGGAACGTTCGATTTAAGAAGTAACTGCTTCATTTGTGGAAAAGAATTCAGTGTTGGACCCATTAGAATACAGGAAATGTTTTCATATGGTTGTGGCTTTAGAAGGGAAAATCTTATCAAGAAATCTGACTTACGAAATGATAAGTCGGGTGAAAGGGTACGGGCCAGACTTCTTATTGCGAGTAATCTTGTGGTACCAGAAGCACAGTACCATGGAAAGTAAACTTTGGTGAACTTTATTTTTAAATGGGCCAGTCTAGTAACTTTGAACTTCGGCCCGTTACGATTCGCACTTTAGCTGTTAAAATCCACACCCATGCCCCTGCTTGACTCGAACCCGGGACCTTCGAGCCGATGACCTACCGCCGCAGACCGCTCGGCCACACCATGGACAGTGTTCCAAATATTTTTCAAGAACTAAACCAATTAGGGAACTAGTGGGTCGACCAAAATAGAAACTGGGAAAAATATTTTCTATGTTATGAGTAGACATGAAACGGTGACGAATGCCAGTATATTCAAAATGAATTAAAATATATTATGAAACGTGTATCTGGTCAAAAGGATGGCTGTCATATACAAACATCTTTAATAACATTTTAAGGATCGGATAATTGTTTCAAATGTTTCTGGAAGGGAAAATGTACTTTCCTTTTGGACATGGTTCATAAAATTATGTATCGGTGATATAACGACAGGAAAACTGACCCTGCTATTGAATGGTTAAGGATAGCATTAGCTGCAGCCGACATGGCTTATGAATGAAGTATATACCCATATTTCATTAATAGCAAGTCTGACGGGCAAATCCTCATTTTAAGTCTTTATGGATGGAGTAACGACAAAGAAGAATGCTTCTGAATCACAAACAAAGTTAACAGGAAGTGCACTGCGATTAACCATGCTATAATATCAACTGAAAGACCAAGATTATTCCTGTCACCCATGCAAACAAGTATGTTAATAACCCTTCGCCGATTGTATGGTTCAAAATATCTATTCAATCTATTATAGCCCATTGGAGTCTGCACATCATAACATGAAACTTATGTTTACATGACCTCTCTCATCAGTGCAGTACTATAAAATAATGATAGTGAGAGGTTTCTTCAGCATGTGTTTGAGAACATAGATGTAAATATCAGTCCGCTGCATAATTTAAGTACGTTCCATGCTATGAAAGGGATCCAATGTAGCACAGCTAGTATCAGTAAAGGTAAAGGTTCAACGAATTCAGAGTGGTTCTTTTAATCTTGAAGGTATTAGTCTGCGTTAAAAAAAAAAAAAAAAAAAAAATTGGAGGGAGTAGCCTTAGTAACGTGTTTGAGGATTTCAATGAACTCAAAAACTGTCTGAAACCCTCAACAAGCAACTCACTCTTCAATTTGATGTGGCTTGTTGGATTAAACAAGCAACCTGGATGGAATTGTCTCATGAACAATCTTATTGGTAACTATGAAAAGTGTGAATCGATGTTCACAATGCCAGTACGATTTATAAATTTGCATCCTAGTACTATTTACACGCCATTGTGATTGACAGTAGATCAATGTAAAAAACTCAGCTAGTTATCATCGTCACATCTGATCCACTGGCGTTGAATTTAATTCAACTATGGCCTTTAAGCATGTATGGCTCAGACTGGGATAGGGTAGGAGATAGGATGCGCACTGCGAACCCGAATAGTATAATCTCCTTCCAACTTTTCATGCAATCCATCGTTACGTTTCAAACTAACATTAATGAGGTCCATAATTCTCTTTCTATGATTACAGTCTCTTTCAAGATATTTCCCACTAAGAGCACACAATTAATCAAAATCAATCATTCTTCTTTTATTGTATTTCTAATAAATAAGTAATTTGATCAGTGTAATGCATTCATTCCGCTACGTAAATGTTTACAAGATTCTGACAAATTTTCACAAGATCTTATGATTGTGTAATTAATGTTCTTCGACTTCTTATATAATAATTATGTAGGACGCTTTCATTAAAAAATACTTTCAAGTGCTCTTTTTACATATTATTATATATTGAAAAACGTTGTCTAATCATATTCACTTCATTATTACTTACTTGCAAAGACAACTTGTTTAAATTCTTATCATTGTGTAGTCTAATTATGGTATAATATGCAATCTAAGTATTATTTATCATGCATCACTCTGAGTTTCTTTGCTTTAAATATTTTATCAATTAACAGATTTTATAAATGTTATGTATTTCCAACTAACTTTATAAATAAAAATGTGTATAACTTTATAATTTTTAGTCATAGGAATCTTCATAACCCTATCTTCATTAGCAAATTCTTGTGCGCATATGCACAAAAAAGATATTCAATTTAAAAAACTCTATTTAAAACTGTTATTTATCAATGTTGCATACGGAGAAACTTACTTCATTTACCAATGTAGTGTTACGAAAATATCTACACAGTATTCTTAAAATACAGATGCTTATCAGAATAATGGAAACACCTGAACGAAAGTGCAACTTACCAGATTAATATGGTGTCGGGCCACTTTTCGCCTTCAGAACAGCCTTGATGCGACGTGGGATGGAGGCATAGAGGTCGTGAATGGTAGCAAGTGGAATATCACACCATTCCTCGTGCAAGGCATCGGCCAGTTCTGTGAGAGAGGATGGAGGTGGAAATCTTCGCCGGAGTCGTGTTTCCAAGATGGACCACAGATGTTCAATTATGTTGAGATCTGGGGATTGGGTGGGCCAGGGGAGGTGTTGACTTCATCCCGATGTTCCTCAAACCACGCTGCAACAACTCCAGCTGTGTGAATGGGTGCATTATCATCCTGGAATATGGCGTCATTGTCCAGGAACAACATCCGGACCATAGGATGCAAGTGGTCTCCTAAAATTGCGACATAATCGTTGGCAGTGATGCGTCCGCGAAGTGTGACCACAGGACCCAATGAAAACCATGATATTGCGGCCCACAGCATCACCGTGCCGCCGCCATGTTTCACAGTTGGGCGGAGACACTGCAGATCATACGCTTCTTTGGGCGTTCTCCACACATAAACACGGCCCGTGGTTTGGAATAGGGTGAATGGTGACTCATCCGACCATACCACACGTTTCCAGTCGTCAACGGTCCAAGTTGCATGGTCGCGGCACCATTTGCGGCGTGCTAAAGCGTTCTGGTCCCTGATGAGAGGTTTGGCCCGTGCAACACGACCCCGTAAGTTCATGTCATGTAATTCGCGGCGGACTGTGATTGTCGAAACAGGTTGGCGGAGGTGCTGAGTGAGTTCCTCCGTTACTTGTGCCGCAGTGGCACGACGGTTCCGCGTGACAATGCGCTTTAATACCCGGCGTGCCCTGTCACTGATGCTTTTCTTCCGCACACTGTTCCGCTTCCCCGATGTGGTTTTCCCGTGTGTTGTGTAGGCCGTCATCACCTTCGACACTGTCCCCGGCGACACACCTAACACACTAGCCACTGCCGTCACACTCACTCCACATAACCGCGCACCAACAATTTGCCCTCTTTGAAACTCTGAGAGGTCTCCCATTTTACACTACCTCCGTCTGCTGCAGCCACTGCACACTCCTGTTCCACGACGCCTGACGTAGTATGGAGACCGACCTAACACACCACCACCAGCAGTCCGGCGCTGCGGTCGCCACGACACCACTGCCAACCCATACATCTGACGTGTTGCCAACTACAGGTGTTTCCATTATTCTGATAAGCATCTGTATATACCTACGTAATGTATATATGAGAAATTTCTATTAATTTTAAAGATTAACAAAACTGATCTCAGTCAAATTTTTTTCCAAATATGCCTGTAAAAGTACTTATGAGAAGGAAACGATTGTTTTACAAATTTGAGTATGTTTCAATCATGTATGTATTGTCCTATTCTTACGATGTACCAATGTTTTGTTTTTTTACAAAAAATTTTTTTCCTTGTAAATTCAAACTTTGTGCCAAAATGTGCCTTACTTTATATATCTGGTGTAGTAAAAAGTAATCCATTATTTTTGCATGACATTGAAGACTTGACTTAGCATAGTTAGAATGATCCGATTTAGGTCACATATGCGCCGTTTTGTTCGATAACGTGTTGCCATTTGGAAGGTAATATCATGATGCCTCTCTCATAGAAGCCTTTGTCCCTATTGGCAAAAAATTGAGACAGTCGATTTTCACAAACCTTTCTTGAAGCGAATTTTTCACCAGCAAACGTGTTCGCCATGGACAGGAACAGATGGTAATCACTCGGTGCCAGGTCCGGACTATAAGGTGGATGCATAAGAACCTCCCAACCAAGCTCCCGGAGCTTCTGGCGAGTCACTATCGATGTGTTTGTACTGGCGTTGTCCTGGTGGAACACAATGCCTCTCCTATTGGCCAAAGCTGGGCGCTTCTGGGCGATTGCTTCCTTCAGACGGTCCAATTGTTGACAGTATAGTTCCGAATTAAGGGTTTGGTCGTAGGGGAGCAGCTCATAGTAGATAATTCCCTGCCAATCCCACCAAACACACAGCAAAACCTTCCTGGCCGTGAATCCTGGCTTGGGCACCGTTTGCGCCGGCGCACCGCGCTTCGACCACGACCGTTTTCGCGTGACGTTGTCGTAAGTGATCCACTTTTCATCACCAGTCACCAACCGCTTCAGAAATGGGTCGCTTTTGTTGCGATTCAGCAGCGATTCGCAGATGGAAATTCGGTCCATGAGGTTTTTTTGCGTTAACTCGTGTGGCACCCATACATCAAGCTTCTTTTTGTATCCAGCCTTATGCAAATGGTTCCACACGGTTTTTTGTGCAATGTTTAGCTCTTGGGCAATCGAAACAGTGCTTACATGACGGTCGGACGCGACAATGTCCATGATTTTATCGACATTTTCGACACTTGGCCTTCCAGTGCGTGGTACACCCTTGACGTCAAAATTACCGGAACGGAATCGACGAAACCAAAATTGCGCGTGATTGGCTGTTACCGTATCAGGACCATAAACACTATTCACATTTGCAGCCGCCTGGCTTGCGTTTTCGCCTTTATCGAAGAAAAACTGTAAAATATAGCGTATTTTCTCTTTGCTAGTGTCCATTTTGACGCGCGCTCACACAACACTGAGTCAACTCATCACAACTATCTGAACAGTGTTTGTAGTACGCAATCTCATCGTTTCAACGCCATCTCGTTGAACCCGATCGGACTTATACAACGCGAGATACAGATCACTGAAGCCATCTATTGGCAAAATAATGGATTACTTTTTACTACACCAGATATTATATTTTTTTCTCCGTAACTGAGCAGGTGTAAACCATAGATTCTTGTATGTTGATGGAGGACAGTTAGCAACACATTTTAGTAGTAAATTTGACTTCCAAGTAGAAGTGGCGTAAGTGTAAGGAAAAAGGGAAATAGAAAATTATGTAAAAATTTTAATTTATTTACATTTCGTCTTCTTTTCCTTCTAAACGTAGACCAATATACACATAATAATATCATTCGCTAATTGTCTGTTATTTACCAAATAAAACAAGTTATGTTTCATAATTCCATTGTTGTTTTGTTTTTTTACAGAAATAGCAAACAAGTAACATATGTATGGTTTTAAAAAATAATGTATGTTGCGGATGACGGCCATATTGGATTTTGACCCTTCGGAACACATTTTTTTGTGTTAACATTTCTAATGCGAATCAGGGAAGTTTGAAGCTCCTGAAAATACTAGTTTAATTTAGTAAAAAAAAAATATTGGTGAAGTCAGCTTTGCCATACATTTAATCCTCTAATGAAATATAAGAAGAGGTGAAATCAGACATTAGAAAAACAGTATGGGATAGTTGCTTCACAAGGGTATTTTTTAATCTTTTATTGTTGCATGATTTAAGGAGATGAGAATAAAAAGTTACTTCTGTACGGTAAACCAAACCGTACAGGGTAGGGAGCAGATATATCTACGCGACTTCTAAAAAAAAAAAAAAAAAAAAAAAAAAAGACGATCAGCGTGATGTGTACATTTGAAATCAAAGTTTATCATCAGAAAAATGTTGAAGTTAGTTTTGACACAATGTTTGCACGTGAATGCATTGTATTAGTGCTGCTAATTAAGTAAATTATTTGCAGCTTCACGTTTTAATCGCTTACAAGAGTGCTTTATTGATTAAACGAAAATCCAAGATGGTTGACTTCAAGATAGTGGCAATGACAAACGTACTCTTAAGCATGCAACGTGTACCACTCAGTACACGCTAAACGTACTTGCTTTCAATTCTTTTAAACGTTTGGAAAGCTCTCAAGGGTGTCTCCAGACTACTTTTACGAGTGTACATGAAATATCATTGACACAATGTTTACAAATCTTATGACATCCTATGAGTATTCAAAACTTTTGATTCCCTTCACCACTTTGGTACGAAAATGATACATGAGTTTTAAGACACAGACATACAAAGGCGTCTGAAAAGTATCAGACCTTATTCTTCTCTGAGGAAAATACTGAACGTTGTATGCTAACATTGCAAACAGTGGTGGAGGTATCCATCATACAAATGCATGTTGGGTGCCGTAATCCTCGCTTGCATTGGCATCCATTACGCAGCCAGTGTGTAGTGTCGTGTGGTTCCTGTTCCTCGCAGCCGGTCGGGTGGGCGTGCGGTCTGCGGCGGTAAGCTAATGGCTCGAAGGTCCCGGGCTCGAGTCCCGGCAGGGGCAAGGGTGTGGATTTAACAGCCAAGGGGCGAATCGTGACGAACCTAAGTCCGAAGTTACTCGACTGGCCCATATACAAATAAAGTTTAAAAAAGTTTTCCTCGCAGTTCCATTCTCGGTAGAATGACGCAACGTGCGGAACAGCGGGAGATAGCCAAGAAAAAAAAAATCAACAAGCTTTTGCGACGATGCCATGGGGAGCAAAACTACTGACTACCAGAACTACATGCCAAGTACGATATACCAGGGTGAGTCATATGTTCGTAGCGTTGGGTGGCCCCGCCCACTCGAAGCCGGAAAACCATGTGCAACGTGTAGAACAGGTGAAGGTGGTGGTGGCAGAAAGCGTGCCACGTGTCTGTCTGATCACAGCGTTAACGGTGTGTGGGAGGAACTACGCGTTGAATCCACAGTTAGCAGGACAATGGCTGAGGAGAAACTTGTGTGTGGTGTGCTTCTGCGCCATTACTGGAAAAAGGGGTTGAATGCAGCAAGCAGCAGCCAAGGAAATTTGTGCCGTAGAAGGTGAAGGTACTGTCCACCCGTCCACAGCTAGAAAGTGGTTTCAACGTTTTCGGTCTGGTGACACCAGTCTCGATGACAAGCCCAAGAGTGGACGCCCTGTGACGACGGATATCGATGCCCTCCTAAACGCTGTTGAAGGAAACCCAGGAACCAGTATCCGTCAGCTGGCAGATGAGGTCCAAACATCACAAACCAGTGTCGTTCGTCATCTGCATCAACTTGGGTTTCGCTCCAGGCAACCGAGAATGGTTCCCCATGGTTTAACTCCCGCTCAAGCTCAACAACGTGTGACCCTATGTGAAGAACTGCTTCAAACCCCAACTGACGACAGGTTTTGACGGCGGATCATCACGAATGATGAAAAGTGGATCTTTCTTCGTTATCCTGACACCGGAAAACAATGGCTTCGACCAGGTACCGAGGCGCAGCCAGTGGTTCAAAGAGGGCGGTTTGAAGAGAAGACAATGCTGTGTATGTGGTGGAATTTCGAAGGTCCGGTGCACTGGGAGCTCGTTCCATATGGTCGTTCCGTAGATGGGACATTGTATGCTGAACAGCTGCAACGGATATACGACATTGTGTGCCGTCATTATCCAGCACTGGTGAACCGAAAGCGACTGCTCCTCCAATTTGACAACGCTCCATGCCACAGGTCAAGAAGAGTCCGCCAGCACATTGCGGACATGGATGGCGTGGACATTTTACCACACAACCCCTACAGTCTCGACCTTGTGCCATCTGATTTTCATCTGTTTCGTTCCCTGGTACACTTCCTGCGGGGCAGACAATTCCATTCCGTGGATGATGTGACAACTGGCATTACTGAGTTATTTGCTTCAAAGCCTGCAGCCTGGTAATATCAGAGGCTTGTGTCACTGGTGGAACGTTGGAGAAGGACCATACAGTGTGATGGGATGTACTTCGCCAAATAGGCTTCTGTGGTACAGGGGGAGGCGGGTGCTGCACATTATCCATGAAAACGCTACGAACATATGACTCACCTTGGTACTATTATATGAATAACTCAGAAATTAAAACTTTAATTTTAAAAAAACGGGCAGCACTGCGATAAGAAGCGTATAAAATATAGTTAGAACTGAAAATTTGGTCCACATTGGATTAGACTGGCAGTGAACATACGAGTTTAAATATTTGCTCTGGCGTTGCTTTCAACACTAAGCAATCACTCCAGTATCGTTCGCGCGTGAGACGTAGCATTCTGTGGTAGTGTCGCTATCCAAAGGCAGGAAGGAACAAAAGAATTCACCAGCGCTCAACCAAGAAAACAAAACGGACGAATACACACATACACGCTCTCTCCCTCTCTATCACATATACATGCTCTCGCTCTCTACCCAACACAGACAGACATACACACACAGAGATAGAGAAAGAGAGAGAGAGAGAGAGAGAGAGACTGCGATTAAATGACAGGACACTAGCAGACGACTTCTGCAGCCTGGGCGGAAGTCATGCGCGCCACAAATGCCACCTTCCGAATGCACTGAAAAGCTAAGGTGGGGAGAAAACCTGTAAAAGTAAGATTATTACTTATTAATACTACTGCGTTGCTTCAGTAGTATAATATGCTTTCCTATAAACTCTAAGGGTCTTTCCGGGTCCCTAGCGCTTGAATTTTCGTGCTCAGAGATGAATCCAAGATGCCCTCTTTGAATAACCTCAAGGGATGTGGGACAAACCTCGCATAAGTGGAAGTTAGATCTAGAGTATTGCACTCTAGCCAACTTCAAGCGAAGTTGAATAAAAATTAAGTTGGTATAACGAACAGAAGTTTATTCCAGAGCCTAACTCCCTAAAACTATTATTTTCCTTCTTATACTTCTTTTACTTCTAGTTTACAAATACCCAGCAAGGGCTATTTCGTCACAATGACGTTAAGAACACCTTGAACTTACACTGACTTGAATAAGAACATTAAAATAAAAGTTTTACAGAAATAGAATCCCGCACAGTTGATCGTCGGGGGAAATATCAGAAATTATATCTAGACGGAAAATATACAGTATCAAGGTATTTTGATTCATGATCTCCATCTTAGATTCAAGTACATTTATCCATAACATGTGTTGTTGAACAAAAAAATCTAAAAAGGCGTTGAACAAAAAAATCTAAAAACACGTCATACAGGACAAGTAAGTGTGGCCCGCCACTGTACACCACGTGTTGCGGTTGCCGATCGTGTTTTGTTTTCAATGTGTCATGTGGACCTTCCTCTTCCGTCAGCAGTACCCAGTTCACCTGTGAGTGTCGTGGTGTGCAAGTGGTGCGGTAAAATGGGCGACCTGACAGACTTCCAAAGAGGCATGATCGTTGGTGCCCGTCTGGTTGGAGCTTCAGTGACGACAGTGGCGACCATTGTGGGGGTATCGACAGGCACTGTGTCCAATGTCACGAAGGCATACACAATGCATGGGCAAACAACGTCTGCAAAGCACAACAGTGGTCGAAAGACAATCCTGTCCGATAGGGACAGGAGGGCATTAAAACGGATTGTAGCAGCTAAAAAGCAGACCACTGCAATGAAAATTACGTCTGAACTCAATTCCGGCCTACAAAACCCGGTTTCATCAAAAACAGTGCGACGGGAACTTCATAAAATGAAAATTCATGGCAGGGCCGCGATCGTCAAACCTCTGGTCACAGCAGTCAATGCGAAGCGGCGTATCCAGTGGTGCAAGGACCACAAGGAGTGGACCCTTGATCAGTGCAAACACGTAATGTATTCCGATGAATCGACCTACACCTTGTTTCCAACAACCGGTCGTGTTTACGTATGGAGAACACCGTCGCAGGCCTATGATCCAGACTGTCTGCGCCCATCTGTAAAGCATGGGGGTGGCTCTGTTACAGTATGGGCAGTGATATCGTGGTTTTCTGCAGGTCCCATCATAGCCCTGCATGGAATGATGAATGCTAAGGCGTATGAGACCATTTTGGGGGACCAGCTTCTTCTACCCATGGCCCACACATTGTTCCCGGATAGTGATGGCATCTACCAAGATGATTTGGCACCCTGTCACGCTGCAAAAACGGTGCAATCATGGTTTGAGGAGCATGACCAGGAGCTATCACACCTCCCCTGGGTCCCACAATCACCAGATCTGAACATCATTGAGCCATTGTGGTCTGTGTTAGAAAGGCATGTTCGGTCTCATTACCCTCCACCATCGTCCCTTAAGGAACTTGAGCATGTTTTGGAGGAAGAATGGTACAACATTCCACACACCACGATTCAGGAGCTGTATACGTCCATTCCACGTCGGATCCAAGCTGTTTTGGACGCAAAAGGAGGCCCCACACCATACTAGGTATGATTTTCACTTTTTCAAACGATTTAGATTTTTTGTCCAACTCCTGTATACTCCCGAATTTCATAAAATTATATGATCATCCCGCAAATAACAAACAAAAACCAAACGCCAAAAGAGGAACTTCTCTCCAAACACCAAAATCGACATATATATTGAATAACGAAGGAAATAATAAAATCTCGTTAGATAAACTAACGTTATTCACATTATCTTGACACATTAGTTAGTATTCTTAATTAAGTGTAGCTTTACTTCAAACTGTAGATTATATTGGCTCTAGATAACTAACCGAAAGTGCAAGGTATAACATAACTGAACATAAAGTAACGTAACGTAAACGAATCTAAATCCCTTAAATCTGATTTTAACAATATTTCTAATGCATAATTTAACATCAACTAATAATCGGGTTCTAGTTGACTACGCTACCCTTGCATGCACACCTCGTTCCTTGTTTGGTCGCTGCAACCTCCCAATACCTGTGGAAATTGCTATTAGAAATGCCACTCGAATATGCAGCAGAGGGGAGCCTCTATAGCGAGTTGGGCTTCAAAAGCGTTGCGGGCAAATTACAACACCAAGATTAAACTGTGAACTTGTGAAGAATTTTTTTTTTCCTAAAGGAAACTATGACTTTTTCTTTTACACCGAGGGGTAGAGTGTTTGAAATAAAAATTAAATAACTTAAGAAAATGGGTGTTACGCAACAAGGCAAAATTGACAGACACCGCCACTGCCATGGAGTGATGCATTTCAGCCCTATTAAAAGTTGTGTGTCTATTTGTATATGTATAGCGAACTTTACACACTGAACGACCTAGTAGCGCCAGCGCACTTGTCTCTGTAGAGATACACCACTGCCCCCACCCCCCGCCTTCAAGTATCCCACTCACCAACTTCTATTCTACATTAGCGAAGAAGGCTTATGTGAGAAATTTCTTCTGAGAGCGTGCAGTACAAAAGAATTTGATGTTGCTCTTCACAAACATAAACCTTACGTAGGAACACGTTGAAATATTGACAGAGGTTCGAGTTGGATTCCTGGTCACTGCAACGACAATTTTTTGTAAACATTTCAATATGTTGCTATACACAAAGTTTGTGTAAAGAGAATTAACTTCTAACACCATTTCCTGGTTTCTACAAACATTCTTCGAAACTGATACACAAATTAATAATAAAAAAAAAAAAGTGGATGAAATTTTAAATTCCTGGCAATACTTGCGAATCACCTTAACATGTTTTAAACTCTCGTTAAGTAGTATTGGAAGAAATTTATTGTCATGCTGATTAATTTATTAGAATCGCAGTTTTGAAATTATGACAAAGTATTTGTGTGGCGTACGTTAAGGTTACTTCCTTATTTGCAGCTATCCAAAAGAAAAAGTTTTTCTACTCGGAAATTATCTAATCCGGAACTAACAAGGTTGGTCTCACTTAATGCTTTTCAAAATAGTATGGATGAATGCACAAAGACATTTCTAATTAGAAAGCCGAAAATGAGAAAGATGCCATCGGCATTTAAAAAAATGTTGCAGCCTAGTCTCCCCTCAATTTTTTCTTACAACTGTAACCATAAACTGCAAAACCAAAGAACACAACTTTTGTTGGTGAATAAGTTATAGGAGTGAGGGCTCTTTTTTTATATACTACAATTACTTATCAATTTGATATAAATAATTTTAAGCAAGAAAAATGTACATTCTGAAATTCCGAAAATGCTTTTTTTTTTTTTAATTGAAATCTTTGACTATTGACCCTGGTCCCTTTAGTGGGATTGCTTCCACTAGAAAAAAAGAATGAATCAATATAAAACAACAAGAAATTCTACCTAAAACTTACTTGAAGTTTAAATAAATATATAAAAAAAAAAAAACAGGCTCATATCACTTCTATAATGAATACAACTGAAATAATAGTTTATTTTTTACGCGAAGTTTTAAAGTTTGACAAACAAGCTTTCTATATACAGTATTACCCCAAGCTTTCAGCCACCAACTATATCTGAATGAAATAGGGCCTATCCTAAATACAGTTTAAACTACTAGTTGAAAAGCCTGGCTTCGGTGGAGTGGCAAATTAAATAACCTCACATCCTTCCTCATGTGCAACTCAACAAAACTGGCAAAGTTGGGTTAATAATGAGAGCATGCGTAAGCTAAGCTGAAATCAATGGGGTCAAAAGAGCTTACAGGATGCAGTTCAGAAGTAGACATAGCCTACGGTTTTCCTCTTGTTCAATAATAATAATAATAATTATTATTATTATTATTATTAAAACACACACACACACACACTTTACTGCAGATCGGTCCAACGCTGTGCAACTGCTTAGCGGACAGACAATTTAAAAATTACATACCTGTCAAAGTATAAT
Source organism: Lepisma saccharinum (assembly GCA_022664845.1). Classification (NCBI taxonomy): domain Eukaryota; kingdom Metazoa; phylum Arthropoda; class Insecta; order Zygentoma; family Lepismatidae; genus Lepisma; species Lepisma saccharinum. The sequence goes on from JAGDQP010016612.1 coordinate 36,543, forward strand.
ATTAAAATAACCATTTTATCGTCGTATTTTTTTACTTGAATTTACTTTCATGTATCTGTCCTACAGGAACAGCTGCACACATTTTGGTTAAACAGACTGATGTCCTTTTTTTTTTTCCGAAAGCAGTTGAGTGGTATCTGTTTCTGAGATTACTGACACATCGAAGTTTCAGACATCACAAGGTCAACATAGCCGCGTAAGCAACATCTTAAAACCAAGGTCATGTGAGGTAGGCGAAGCTGAGAAACCAGTTACATAATCTTTAGAAGATACGACCGTAATTTGAAAGGAAAAGCATCAACTACACGATATAAATGCTAGTGTTGCCCAAGAGACGAGAGAAGACACAAAAGTGTCTATGGAAAACGAGACGAGACAGTACTCCTGTACTCCTGTAGGAAACAATTTGCATCTTTTCAATACGAAACACTTTTTAGACAAGAAATTTTCGAGACGAGACAGCCTCAATTTCGTCTCGTGGGCATCACTAATAAGCGCTTTGTGTATATACAGGGTGTCTGATATGGATATAATTATATTGAGGCCTTGTATCCATACTTAATTTAAATAAAACAAGCTGACAAGGCTATCACACTTAACTTTATCTTAAAAACACACAGCCAGCATAAGGGTTACCGAAAACTGACAAGAATGTTGTACGACTGTCGTGTACGATGCAAGACACTTCAATGACAAAACTGTTTTGTCGTGATACCCACGCACACTGGGGACAGATCTATCGGCCGCAAAATTTGAACAGAAGTATTTTAGGAAATTCTTGAAAATCATTTTGGTATGCAATATCACATTTTGTGGTTACCAGAATTTTAAGTCTAGGCGATGACGTCACATTGCACGTGGGAATGATATATTACAATGGGCACATTTGGATTCTTTTCTTTCCAATGGACCTTTGATCGTACAGTGAAGTTACAACTTTTAATTTCTAATCTCTTTTTTACACAAAATTGCTGATTTGTTCAATTTCGGGTTATAACAATTGCATTGTAAAATAATAATAATAATGAAAATAATTCAAGGGATAATATTTGCATTTTGACTTAGCAATTCTTCATCATATATGAGTAAAAGTATACAATAGTGAAAATATGTTTTGTTCTTGAAAAGTAATAAACAACGAGGTCTTCCGAATACTGAGAATTCAGCATCTTGTACAAGTGTTTCCTTTTTCTAGAAGATGATTTCCAACTTGAGACAGTCGTACTTCGTCAGGTACATCGACATTCGACAGTTCCCCGTTTGTGATGAAAAAGTGGCTTGCTCCTGCCAAGGATAGAATCCAATGGCGAAAAACATTTGTTATAGTGGCGATGAACTTGTGAGTTCTATAAGCCACTTGTACAAGTGATACATATATATATATATATATATATATATATATATATATATTTATTTATTTATTTCACGGAAATATACTGGCAGCTAATATTACCTAAGCCTGTCAAAAGTCTGAAGGACGCAAGAAAATCTTGGAAAACCTGTCAGGATGGCTGGCGTCAGTACTTGAGCCTGCTTGTGGGTTCCTCAGTTTCACCGAGCGAATGTCGGTATGACACTGTGACAAAGGCTCTGGTCGCTCGCTACCTGTGTTATTCTCTGCCCTACCCTGTTCCGACATTACCCGAAGATACCTAAACGCAACAATTAAAAATTTCTAAAATATATACACTGCGCCTGAATTATGCACATTTTGTATCAAATCTAAATTTCAGGAGTTCGAGTCACTCTTCTAAATCCGACCATGCTTTCAACATTTACGTGGAAATTAATTATTTGTAATGTTGAAATACATATCCTAAAAGCCTAGTAAATAAAATTATTCTTCTTTCTAATGACGTAGTTTCAGTTGCGAAACAGACATATTACAAGAAAATAATAATATTTGTGTTTCAATATTCTTTTAAACTTTTGTTAAAAAGAGCCGGCCGCTTTTCGAGCTCTTCGATCAATGTTTCAATATTTTCATCCATTAATTTGCACATTAGGCCCACAATACACAGAAAAAGATGTTAACTCTGTGGTCACTGATGAAGGAATGATAGCTGTCGTACATCTGTTTTGTCGTTGGTCTGCGGTACGTCAATGCTATTCTATATTGTGAGCTGGACCTGGCGACAGTCCGCAGACAAAACTGTCTGCGGGCTGTTTGGCAGGCTCGACGACACTTTTGTCGTTCTCCTGTCGTTGTCGTTGGTGTGCGCACTCTAATTTAAAATACATTGCCACAGACAGGACCCAGACAGTCGTACGACTGTCTTGTCCTTCGTATGCGCACCGTCTAACGGTTTCAATGTTCTAACAACATCTTCCTCAGACGACATATTAATACACACTACCAGAAGGTCCAGAAATCCTTTCTACGTCATCCGCCAATCACGTCCCAGAATCCGTTCACCTTCCAAAACTAAACAAATTGCAACCATACACAGTCCTCTCGCAGGCCACACCCCCTAGGCCTCAAACTCTTGAAGGAACCTCAAATTACACATGATTGATTCAAATCGCAGCAAGTCCGGTCACCGGGTCAACCAGGTCAAGATTCGCTAATCTGGTCACCGCGTTAGGTCAGCCACGTTATTTCGATCAAGACCGAATTCCGAATCATTCGGGTCAAGTTCCGGATCGATTCACAAGAATTTACCCGGTTTCAGTTCTGTCTACATCCATGAAACCCCAAAGGTTCTTCAACCAAAAACTGGGAAATTCACTCTTATAAAACCAGTCAGTAAATGAATTTCGTATTAACCATTCAAGACCAACAAGTACCGGTACTTAAAATTCCGTACATTATTCAGGACTTAAATTATACAAAAATTGTCAGAAAAACTTAAAAGCTCACCACTGAAAATTTTAAAATTTAGGTAAGTTAGTTCACATAGTGCCATATTTTCTATGGTGTTATTGAATACGAAAATGTTCCATCACACTAGGCAAATGGCGGGATGGTACCTATAAAATAGGCCCTGGCGGTGTACCTTCCAACATCGTCTCCCTTACCCTATCCCAGCCTGAACCTAAGATGCCAAAAGGACTTAAAATAAATTCAAATACGAAAATGCGTATCTTCGTTAGTAAGTTGATCACCAAATATACAAAGAACAATCAAAAAGTAATTTGAATTTATTCTGAAACGTCAATGTGTACAAATATGAAACTGCAGTATGTTACGTATATGTTACTGCACTAAAATCCCACATGGTCGCTACTGCGGTCCAAACTTGTATGACAGCGGGAGACTAAATGATCCATGCCAGTCGATTGCACATCTAAATTCACATTACTTTTTATTACATTATTTTCCTTAGTTAATATGGTTCGTAGTGTTCTTAAATATTGGAACGTTAATTTAACTCTTTCCCTATGTCATAGGATGATGAAATTTTGCACAGCGACGTGAGTCGGGTGAGAATACAATATTCCATTGTTGCTTTCATATATTTCTATATTTTGAAAGCATATTTTAATATCTTCTTAATATGAACGTCTTTATCCTAAAATAAATACTAGCCTGGGTTTGACTGGTTGCGGAACACTAAGAATTGGGTTACGAAACATTTAGCTTGCGCAAATGTATCCGAACACCGAAATAATTCGAAAAACAAAACAAAAAACGAACTTTTTAAAGCCATACTTTCCTTAAACAATTCGTACTAAAAAGTAAAAAATAATTTTGT
>JAGDQP010016613.1:0-25342 GCA_022664845.1 Lepisma saccharinum
CTACCAACCATCTCATTAGGTTAGTGCTGCAATCATACTTGTAATTAATTTAACACAATAACAACTCAAATTAGTGCTCACTATTTAGACATTTGGAAAAGTTACTTGATATATCCCGTAATGTTTCAGATAAATGTTAGTATTTGCAGTTATCGGCAGACGATCGTCGAGAAACACCGAGTAGTTTCTTTTACCTTATTAGAAGTTTTCAGTTTCGCTGTGATTTGCGCACACGAGCAGAAATGTAAATGTTCTTTCTTATCGTAACAAATCTAATGCTGGTCAACCATTTGCCGCCGCCATGTTGATCGCTTTACACAGAAATATCATCACCTTCTTCTAATGTTTTACAGTTGTTTTTTTCTTAATTTTTATTCCTATTTCTCTACAAGTTACTCTGATTTTTTTAAAAAAAAACTCGTAAACAAGACTCTTCCACTCTAGCCACCCAGAATTATGATAACGAAAAAAATTTGCTGAAGTGGGATATAGAAATTACGTAAACATACTTATTCTTACGTAAAATACAGTTTATTTCTAAATTAGAAGTTTTGCGTTCTGCCAACTGGAAATTGCTAGAAGTTTGGGGAATTAACTAGTTATAAGAACAGTAGGTTACTTTTTAACTTAATCTTCTATATTATTATCTGTAAAAACTCACGACTACTAAGCGTAATGCGCAAGACTAATTTTAAATATCGGTTAGGTTTACATATTAAAAGTGTAACTACTTTCCAGCACATGCATTCAGACGACCTGTTGCTAAACCTTACACGAGAATAGTTTTGAGAACATATTTACTGTTTTCGAATTTAATACACAACACTTACACTTTTCTGAGTGTCTACTCGTAATATAAAATACCACTCTATCAGCAATGAGAAAATACAACAAAGAAATCGATATTCGCAAACTACCGAAATAAAAAAAAAGTACTTCATCGATGGGTGGAGATTTGAACTGAGAACCCTTCATTCCATAAGTCGAAAGCTACTCCACGAGGTCGTTGTTATATGACAACTTGATAAGCATTCATTGATGCACCGTTGATTGACAGTCTTTACTTCGAAAGTTAAAAAAGATTTTATGTCTTTTTTCGCTCAATTTCGGGGAATATAATAGTTTTTGAGACATGATTATACAGCGCATGCATTATGTCTGTAATCTTTGTTTGCGTAATGTTTCATTTGAGTGAACATTTCCCTTTTTTCAGTTTCAGATAGTACTAAAAGTATGGACTGTTTCGGCGAGCGAAAACAATTTTCCTTCTTTTCCTCTAAATTTCCTTGCGAATGTTGCCAAATTTCTGACATTTTGACTTAAAAATTTTTCGACAATTTCTCAATATTTATTTTTTTCTTTCTAGTTTCGTTATTTATTAATATTTTTGTGACAAAATTTCAGGAAATTCATTTTTACCTACTTCACAAGTAAAACAATCAAGCAAACGCCAGAATCCAAGGAGAAAAATATTGTCAGAAACTGTCAAATAAAGACATGCGAAAAAAATTTTGAGCATGAGTGTACATTGAAGATATCTTAAAAAAAAAAATGGTTTTGAGTTTTCCAAACAAATAACTAGTTTTATTTTTGAAAAAATTAAAAATTCGTCTAATAAAGTCAAGTAATATATCAAATTAAAGCCCTTGAAATTCTTAAATGGATGGTGCAAATCTGAGCTATCTAGGACAAAGTTCTCGAGCTTTTAAAAGTTTCAAAACGCGTGAAAAGTCAGTCAATTTTTTAGTTTTATTTAAATATCATTCCATATTTATGCATAGAACAGTTACCAAATATCACACATTTTGTAAAACCTAAAGTCTAAAATTATTTTTAGTGGTTGATTTGGTATGGGATGTTTATTGTCTTCTGCAAAATACTAAAAGATACTCTGCTTCTCCGTTGATAAACTTTATTTTTTGTATGAGCCAGTCTAGTAACTTTGGACTTCGGCCCGTAACGTTTCGCCCTTTAGCAATTAAAATCCACACTCATGCCTCTTTCGGAACTCGAACCCAGGACCTTCGAGTCGTTGGCCTAGCGCCGTAAACCGCACGAAGCAGGAAAATACGATCCAAGAGCTAACTGCTTTACCCCATTAGGTATTCCATTGTTCCCTGCACTACAGAAGCCAAACCTCACACTAACTATTTCGTTTAGAATTATTTAGCTGCGTTTTCTTCAAGAAAGTTATGAAAATGAGGTCCGCTTTTGTTATTGACATGAATAAGATACAGGACATCTACCCCCAAAATATAGCCATATTTTTTTTTAAATTATTCAAGTACGATTCTATCTAAAGTACTTAGTCTACAAGTAGTCATTGTGAGTTGTGACAATCCTTTTATGACTCATATAACTAGATTTTGTCCGAAGTAATTACGTCATAAACGTCGTTATTACGACGACATGTTATTTGTAGACAATCAGACTTTTGGAACTGACGTCATTATTTCAGCCGACGAGAGCTTGCAGCTTCGGCTGCCGCTAACGCCTTGTGATGGTGAGGATATTCAAGTCTTAAAGAAAGCCTCACTAAATTTGCCGAAGATACTGGTGACACGAACACACAGAAAATGCCAAACAGTATTTTCCTTTCGGGTCATTCCGTACCAATTCAGGCAGTTTAAGTCACCCATAGTTTGATTTTGATGAAATTTGGAACATTGATTCTTGGAAGGTTTCTTAATATAAATTCCAACTTACAGGTTTCTAGGTCACCTGAGTTCAGAGTTAGTATGTTTTGTTCACACCAAATTGAATTTTATTTTTTTAAGTCATGCTTTACGAATTGTAAAGGACAAGTCTAGGTATTTCTGATTAAAAATTCATTCGATAAAACTGTGGTAGAGCCAATATTTTTTTTTTTTTTTACTTACTCACATTGGGCTCCACCGAGCAAAAGCTCACATCAAGGAGCAGTACATATATACATATTACAAGAACGCACAATTGGAAGTCTGCTGTTTGAGTTATGACATAATACATTCTTCAGTTATGCTAATAAACAAATAGTAAAGTACAGTGTTTGCTTCGAAATATAGTTACTTAACAGAAGAATCAAACAAGAGAGACTAATTCTGAACAGCAGTAACATCAAGGCTTATTGATTTGAAACTACACATAATTTAAAATTACAATCTTTTATGGGAAGGTATAATACAGTGATTTTCTTCCCTGCAGATTTGAAGACTCACACACAAAAGAAAAGAAGATAAAAAATAGTAACATATACACTCCACTTTCATTCCCCTTTCAATTGTACCCACAATATTTTGCTTATTTGTTTTTTAAATACAGTCAGAGACACAGAGCGTCGACACTTGTCCGGAATATCATTATAACACCTAGCTAAATAGTTTCTGAGTCCATTTACGCCATATAATGTTAAATCGTATTGTTCAAGATGAACACGTGCTTGATTTCTGGTATTGTAGGAATGTAGTTCTTTGTTCAAAGTGAATTTAAGGTTTTGATGAATATTTTTCTTAATAGCGTTGAACACGTATAGGATTGCAGCTTGTTTACACAACGATTGAACTGGTAAGATATTTGAAGTACAGCAAGTTCCTAGATTTGGATGGCGGTTTCTAGTTTTTGAGATATGGTTTTATGATTGTGACAGGTACAGTTTCTGAAAGGGTGTTGACCTCGCAACATACCACCATGAATATCTCAAAAATAACACCATGATTGAAACTTGCACCATTGGAAAGAGAAGAAAATTTTCTATAGAATTATGTAATGGTTCTCGGTGGAAGGTCCATCTGCAATACACTTTTTTTCGTTTTTATATCATTATATATAATAATGTTGACCTTGCCACATAATACCACGAATATTTAAGGAAGAACATCAGTCGAGTCGTGCACCATTGGAAAGAGCAGAGATTTTCCAATAGAGTGACAGAATAAAAACAGTGGAATCTTGGTGGGAACACCATCTGCAAGGCATTTTGTTTTTGTTGTAACATACAGTAGTTATAATTAAAGTTTCGCTGTTTGGCTGGTTCTAGATGGTAAACGATCAATCGGATAAATGGTTAACGACATTTGGAACAAATGTATTGAATAAGCAGTTCCAATTAAAACCTTCCAATGTGTGTGTACACTTCGTAGACATTTTACAAACACTTTATTAACATTTTACAATCATGTACAGTTCTCCAAAACTCATTTGCGCGCCTGAGAATTTCTAAGTCCGAAAACGTTCCACATCTGGCAACAGCTGAATCAAACACCTGCAATAGTTGCCAATTTCTAGATAAATAAGGAAGATAAGCATTAATATTAACAGATGGGCATTTTGCAACAAAGTTGTAACTATGATTATCATTACTGTGCGAATGACACCCATGCGCAAAGCAGTGATTCCGCCAGACTCCCCCCCCCCCCTGTGGAAGATCCTTACCTCCAACTTTGAATTTTTATGTTAAAAAATCTCAAGAAACTGAGCAAAATTCTACTTAATTTCCCCAATTTTGGCTTTACATCGCCTCAGGCTGAAAATCCTGGCGGAATTCATAGTCGAAAGTATGATGAATTACATCTATTCTCACACATTTACCCAGATAGGACAGTAAACTTGCAGCAAGTTTGGCATTGCAAGGCAGCATACTTGGTAGTTGCCGGACGCCAAATTTGCATAAACTTTGCACGCCAAACTTGCTACAAACCTTTCACGACAAACTTGCTACAAATCTTATTTTTCAAAACCTTAGACCAACATCGAGCAAAGATTTCAGTCTGCAATGGGATTCGAACTCATTACATTCATGATTTGTTTGTTGTCCGCCACTCTACCAATCACTCCACGGGGTTTTCTGCTTACGAAAACAGTTTCTGGAATAAAGGCATTCAAGTCGACTTTAATTCCAAACTAGGAAAGCCAATTTTCCAGATAGTACGCTAGTTTAAACGAAGTTTCGACCAGCCTTAATTTTTCCAGTTGATTACTAACTGGAACGCGTTTCAAAAAACTTTTTAGCTACTACATTTTGTTCGTACTATTTCCTTTTTGTATTTTTCAACAGTTTACACAAGTTTCAAAATTGAACGCGTGCCCCGAAAATAAGTTAAACAATTCAAATTAGATAATTATTCTTTTCTTTCATTACATACAATACAAAGACCAAAAACGCAACATGTCATCGACCCGAGCAGTAAAGTATACACACACATCATTATAATTTTCCTGAGGAGGCTCGCTAGAGAAAAATCAACGGAGTAGGCTTAATTGCTCTAAAACAGGATCAATGAGTTTTCACATTTCAGCATATATCAGTGCATTTACTTAAACTGTCTTCGTAACATAAAAGTACTAGTAAAATGGAAGATAGAGTGGGGCGATAGAACAGTCGGTAGAGTGAGCGACTAAAACTAAAGATCCTAGGTTCAAGCCCTAATCCAGACATTATAAATCTTTTTTTCGCCACGGACTTGATTTTTAACAAGGCCAGTTTGTAGCAAGTTTGGCGTGCAAAGTTTGTAGCAAATTTCGCAAGTTAACTAGCAAGCTTGCAGCAATGCACTGCCAAATTTTGTGCAAACTTACTACAAGTTTGGGTGCTATCTGGATAATGGACTTCGGAGCGGCAATGGTTAGGCACGTTGGATCAAACTCCACTGCCGACTATCCTGACAGGTTTTCTAGCATTTATCTAGGTTTCACCAGGCGAATGCCGTGATAATCTGACATACTTTCCTCATCCTTTTTCTAACCCATTCCCTCCTGAACCAAAGGATCTTAAATAAAATCAATTTAATTCCAGGTGTATCTGTATAAACTGGAACATATTAGCGTAGCCAGAACCACTATATCCCAGCTACTATTATCATTATAATAATATGATAACGATACCTTAAACATACAGAAGGAACAGAACGATACCGATAACGCCGAAGTAGATTAAAATTATGTATATGTTCTCAAAACAAAAAATGTTCAAGTATTTTCAAAAGAACAGAATATTCCAACATATATCGCCCCCAGTTTTGTTAAAACAAATAAATAATATTTATCTAACGAATTTTTAACATGATCGGTGCACGAAATTCAAACTCAAGTTCAATTAAAAAATCTTCCTTTAAGTGAATGTTGTGTATTGATTACCCAAAACACGAACAACTAATAAAGGGTGTGTTTTATTTATTACAAAGAGAGGTACTAAAATTGAATTTTAGTAATGTCTTTATCGTATACTGAGCACATTAAAAGAGAATGAGAAGTTTGATTGCACCACTGCAGGTTTACTTCAGTCTTTAGTTGCTCAAATATTTAACTTATGTTTGTCTTGTATTCTAAATATAGTTTGCTGAACGGCAATATAAGAGTGTACATATTAGTGGCATGATAGCCGTAGAACCTCAAAATAGCGAAAACTGAATTGCCAGTGTTCCTCAGCTGTTCGTACTATACATTGGAAAAGAAAAAGTTTCTAGCATTAACTTACAGCCAAGTGGTTAAACGCAACACCTCTCAATTTTTTCCTTTCCTGAACTACGGGGACCTGTGTTGGAGCACAGGCACCAGTTTTTTTTTCCCTTAAGATTTACTTGCTTATTATGAAATTGTTTTATTTTCCCAACACCGAAGTTCATTTTCTCACATTTCTTTTCAGTAATAACAGAACTAACTGAGTAAGTGCATTTAGTATGTTTTTCAGGAGGAAAAGAAGTAACGCTTGCTAGGTAAACTTTATTTTATATGGGCCAGTCTTGTAACTGTTGACTTCGGCCCGTCACGATTATCCGCCATGTTCGAGTTAAAAGACACCCATGCCAGGACCTTCGAGTCGTTGGCCTAACGCCTTAGACCGCATGGCTACCCGGACGGCTAATGCTTGCTAGGATTGAGGAGGAAAGTATTTATTATTATCACAATTACAAAGAGTTTCATCGATCTGACTTGCTTCAGATTATGTTATATTTTGTAAACATCCCAATCGAAGTACCGGTACTTGGTATAGATTACATTCATTCTATTTCAACTAGTTTGTTTGAAGGTTGTGACCAAGGATACAAGCACAATGCAATTTCTATACAGAGAAATAAATCATAAGCAAAGCACAACAAAGGTCTCTATGCTATAATAATAGTGAAAGTTATTGGACGGTAATATTCTTTCGATTGAGAGACCTACTCCAATTTGTGGGACCGACTCTTGAAAGAAAGCGAGTTCCACTAAATTCTTCTTTTCTGCTCCAACGGAAAGTATGACGTTCCGTAGCTTTGATTTGCTGTAAGACCAGATTTTACTGAGGAGGAACACCAGGTGACAGAGCCCGATTTTGATCAAAATTCCTATGTAGTTACAGTGGCTTGGTAAACATTCACAGCTAAAATTCTAGGTGCTGTCGTCAACAAATAACGACAGGAAGACCCGACAAAGATGGAACGTAGGGAGCAAGTAAATTGAATGCAGAGTACGAAAAATGCCTTTTCTTTTATAAACTGTTACATTTATTGAAAGCAAATGGCTATTAATGGATACTGGACAGGTGATACATGCTGGATGGAATGACCACCATCTTGACTATGCTTTAACATTTTTTAAATAGTAAGTGGGCCATGTGACTTATCAATTTGTACTGGAATGTTCCAAGAAATCCAATGATGAAGTTAGTTTTGGCATAACTCAATTCTTTACGACAAAAATAACACCTGTACTTGACATGGAGAATGTGTGGGTCGAATGATAAACATTTTAAGGAACAAAAACGAACGGCTAGAGAAGAGATACCATTATGTTGGAAAATATGATCCTCATGGTCACAACATGAAGTGCACTATAATGTTTTAAATACACTAACAGAAGATAAAATCCCAATTTCAAGAAGGTGTAATGCTAGGTGAAAGTGACATTCTCCAGGTCAACTTCACGTGTCATTTTGTCATACAGGATTCGAGTTATGACAAAATTGACTTCGTGATTGGGCTTCTTGGAACATTCCAGCACAGACTGATATATCACATGATCCATTGACTATTCAAAATTTTTGAAGCATAGTCAAAATGGCGGTCAATGTCGTCATACCATCCAGCATGTATCACTTTCTGTCCAATATCCATTAATAGCTATTTGCTTTCAATATATGTAACAGTTTATAAAAGAAAAGGCGTTTTCTGTACTCTCTATTTGATTTACTTGCTCTCCACGTTCCATCTTCCTCGGGTTCTCCTGTCCTTATTTGTTGAGGACAGCACCTATAATTCTGGCTGTTAAGTTTTACCTAGGCATTGTACCTACATACGAATTTTCATCAAAATCAGGCTGTGTCGCCTAGCAAGTGTTTCTTGTGAGAGAGGAAAATCAGTGGAAATTTTGCCGGTTTAAATATTTTGACGATGTATTGTTATCTTTATTGCTTAAACGAATTACGTTAGTCTTGGATTTAGTATATAGGCCCGTTCAGAACGGGGTGGTACCTCGCGGAACTACCTACATCAACTTTTTACTACACCCCGTGAGTTTTCAAACCCCAGCAATAAACATTCAGTGCGTTGTGCGCGTTCATAATTGGATAGGTTAGCGAAGGCCGATCTTCTGAAAACTGAAGAAGTTTGAAAACAGATGGCTAGTCGCGTGAAATCTTTCTTTTTGACTACCCTGTTTATACCGTAAAGAAAATAAATTATCTTTTCATTAAATAATAATAATTTCAAGTTAATTTTTTATATTTGTAATCACAGTTTTTTAAATTCAAAGTATATACTTAAACATTATTTTAATAATTAATTTAGATAACAAATAAACAAACGTCAATTGAATAGCTTTCTCGACAACGTTTTTAGTGAACTCGTATGAACATCAGTAAGGGAAGATACAGGGTTTGTCCTGTCTGTCTGTTCATCTCAGCAACTACAAGCCCAACAGACTTGAGCCATACACCGTTGTATTCGTCATGATCTGAAACGGTGGGAAAAATTATGACACAAACTGACAGGTACCTTTGATTTACTTAGTTTTATCATTTTTTCCTATGTATTTTCACATGGTATGTTTGTCCCTCCCCCTCGATCTCAGTAACAAAAGTCACAGTGATGAACGATACATCGTTGGATTCGTAATGGTCTGAAACGGCGGGGAAAATTATTAATTTGACTAAAACTAGCAGGTTCCTTTGAATCGCTTAGTATTCTCCACTTGTGACCCTCCCAGATCTCAGTAACTACAAGTACGAGAGAGATGAGCCATACATCGTTGGATTCGTAATGTACTCAAACCATGGAATAACCTATCACAAACTCTAATCTGGCAGGTCCTTTTCAATCGCTTAGTATTTTCCATCTGTATGTTTCTTGATGCCAGTAGGTCTAAGTAACTACAAGCTACACAGAGATGAACGACACACTGTTGGATTTGTCATGGTCTGAAACGGTGAGGAAAACTATGAATGTGACTCTAAAACTGGCAGGTCCTTTTCAATCGCTTAGTATTATCCATTTGTGCTTCTATATCTCAATAACTATTTTTAGGGATAACTCAGCGAAATTTCTTTTGAGCATGAGTGTACTTAGTATATGTCATCTATCATACCAATTTTCGTGGAAACCTAAGATGGTCAAATTGGGAGCTGTGATGATTTGGCATGCAGGTTTACAATATGAAACTCAATAATAGTCGCAATGTGAATCTGCCTTTGCTTGAATATTTTTGGAAACAGAAGGATTTATGATATTTGTTAGTCACGTTCCACTCAACCCAGTTGCCAGGGAACTGGCCGAAAAAAAAATAATTTGTAAGAACTTCCGTCATACGATTTTGGGTCTACTTTATATGTTACTATCTTTATTTCGGATGCGTAGAATACCAAATATGAAGTAAAAACGATGGGTAATTTGAGGACAATGACACAGTGATCTTGAATAGTGTGTCTTCTTTTCACTCAAATAAGCCCTTGGTTTTACATCACATATAGCATGTTATGCGCCGAAAATAAAGAAAGTTTGGATTTGAAGCAAATTCAACGGTGTATGACGGAAGTACCTAATATCATTGTTGCCGTTGTTTTAGGAGAGTTATTTTCTACCCAACATTTTTTATTTTAGTGCGACGTAAAACTCTATTTGCATTCAAGAAATATGTAATCAATGAGAGAAACTTTTAATAATAAAGGCGAGCAGGAAAAAATTCTATGTATTACTTTACACCAAAGGTGTAGATAATAGATTAACTATCGAGTCTCACAATTTTATTTTATTTTATTATTGTTTGATTTTTTTTTCTTTCTTCTTCTTTTTTTTCAAAGAAAACACTGTATTGTTTTTGTTAACATTCTTTCTTTCTTTTAAATATGAACCATTTTAACATAATCGGTTACCACTTAAATAGCAAATAGCACAGGACGTTTTGATACGCCCATGTTTCATACTAGTGCGATGTGTGTGTAATCCCAGTATATGTAGAAAAAAATATTGCTAGGAAATGAACTGTTGACATTTACAAAATCTAGAAAATTACAAAATCTTGAAAATGTTACGAAACTCTGGGATATATTCACACTTCTTTCGTAAAATACAGGGTTATCGGGCATTTTTCCATCTTGATTTTGCATAAGTTTCCACGTTCACCAGGTAAACTGAGCCCTGTTTCTGGGTTGCACATTTACATTTTACAAAATTTGATTTCTTCATAAAAGTTCATAAAGAAGAAAAAAGACTCACAATAACGTTGCTTACATGTTTACCAGTAACCCTAACATTTAGAACCTGACTTTAGGAAAACCCTTTTAAATAGCATCATATCGATATTATACACTTTATTTATACGTTAAGGTCAAATCAAAGTATTAAATTATTTAACTTAACAACTACATTTTAGTTTCCTCTTTTACATCTTACACAACGCAATATTGATTTTCAACACATGTTTTTGACTTGAATCGTAACTAGTTAAATAAATCTAAAGTTCATAGTGGTTTCAGTTAGATCCAAAACATAACTACTTCAATTATAATTCTAAGTTGTAACGTTCAATGGTGCAAGTATCGAACCAACATACAAAATAAAAGAAAATAGTGAGAATCGAAACTCGACTATGCAAATTCTCTACAGTTCTTGACTTCGTCGCGTCGTTTCTATTCTTTGAATATTACCTTAATTTAAGTCTTACTTTGTTTCTCCTGATGACTGTCGAAAATACGAATCTAACTGAAAGAAGAGTTATTCCCAAGGTTTGTTCAAGAGTTTCATTGTATTGGATCTTTCCACACCCTCGATCATTGGAGCAGATTATACATTAAGAGTATTAACAGGATTTGAGTTAGCGTGAGCATTTGTACACAATTCATGAAGTAATCAGTGGTACTGCTATGGACAAAAGTTTTGACGCATGTCTTTAGAGAAACAATATTTCCAAAACTTCCATAAATGTTCCTCCTGTGTGTAACATATATGAATGAAAATTAAAGTTAGGATAAATAGATCCCATTGGGATACAAAATATTCCTCCCCGGGATAAAACGAGGGCTATGCTACTTAGATTTTTGGACTAAGATTTTTTTTCCCCAACGAAAAGTGATGTATTCTAAATATCACCCGTTTAGCTAAATATCAGGACAATATTTTCCACAGAAGTACGTCATGTTATTGTATATATTCTGCAAGTCAACATATATGTACGATATTTCAATATGTTTATTTTTGCAATAGGAATAGTTATAGACATGCGCCAGAACTTTTGTCCATAACTGTATATAAAACGGGGTCTACACAAAGCAGATACTATGTGTATAGCAGTAGACACTTTCTACATTTTTATGCTGACCGCACAAATATTTACTTGTATTGATTTTAATAACTACAAGAAAAAAAAATGTCCACACTTCTCACGTTTACTACGTGCTAGGTAATCCTAAATGCATTCGTACAAAACATGTTTTACACGCACCTTTATTAAATATAAAAATATTTACAGTTCTTTCTGACAAGTCATCATTGCAGACAAAATTCAGAACAAACACACACACACACATTAAGTTCTCAACTGAAATTTACACTATTGAAATGAAAGCCACATCAAAAATGTTCCTCCATTCCATAAATTAATAATAATAATAATAAAAATACAATTTTGCATAATTTTATTGACACTTTACAGTTGTCATTATGCTTACTATGTATGTATCCGAACTTTTGAGCCAAGCTTACTGTCAAAACTCAGGGCCGACATTCCACGCCGATCACATCTTCCAGGAAGAAAAGTTTTTGGATAAAGCGGATAGGGTTTATCTTGCAGGTATCACACACTTGATACGACACATGTACATTTTTTAATACCTCAATGTATGTCCGGCCGCATTTACCTTTTCTCATTGCAAATTTTTAGGCAGCGAGTTATGGCGCTGTTCCTAAATGCTAATACTTGGGAAGAATGCTAAAATATTCTTATTTTGGTTCTTGCAAGTCTGAAGAAGCAATTCTTTCAAGATCATCCAAACTAAGGCTTGCAATAGAATTTTCAAATTCCTGCAAAAGGAAGGAACAATGTTTAGGAGTGGAGTGAAAAGACTTATTAAATATGCATTTTTTAAAACATTTATAAAACACAACAATATGATTTATGCATATAATACTAAATAGTAATGATGTTCATTGAGGACAATAGACGAAAATTGCAGAGAATACAAGAATCACCAAGGCAGAAAGAACAGACACTATCATTGTAATGTATACAAAGCGAAATAAAAAAAGGCATTCTGGTACGATGGCTAGAAAAGTGAATTTATACGTATTTTCACAAATATTCAAGCTTTTCTTCATATATTAATTGTTTTCCCGAATGTTATTAATGTATTACGTACTAATGTAAAAGTGCTTAACGTGCATTAATGTTTCAAATAATTGTTCTTCACAAGTGAGGTGAAACCCAGTCTGGGGAGTGTGCACATGTGCTACCACCAGACTTCAGCAGTAAGCATCAAATTTAGATGACCTACGTGTCGTAAAAGTTACGCACAGAATTTTCGATCAACATCTCAACCACGTCAGTAGTTCTAATAGTTCTTGAGTTGAAAGTTGTCGACGGACAGAGATGATCTATATGGCTTTCACCTCGGCTCGCCAAGATCTTTCGAACGGCATCGTAACCACTTTCGTAGTCCTAGCTGTTCCTGAGTTAAAAGCTGTGGACGCGGACAGGCAGAGATAATCTATGCAGCTTTGTCCTCATCTAGCGAGACCATACAAACACCCCAACCCCCTTCGTTGCAGTTCCTGAGTTGAAAGGTACTCGACAGAAAGTAGCTGCTGAAGCCTAATAAAAGTAGGGTCGTTGTCAGTTCTCTTGTACGAGAATGAAACCTGATCTACCTACAGTTCCTCTGAAGTATTTATTGTTTTAACACCAGAAGTGTTTTTTCATTGAATTCACTTGTCGAATATGATAAATGTTATGTACGGAGGAAGATTTCTGACTCGAAGATTCTAGAACAAAGTAAACCTGTAGGTCTTCTACAACCGTTGAATTATCGAGTTCAAATTACCGTCTTAATAACGAGGTCTACAGTGTGAAATCGATTCCGACAATTACATACGATCTGTCGTCACAAGGCATTCAGCTCAGAAAGTTTGATTACAAGGCACGCTTAACCATTCTATGTTCAGAACAATTCAATGTGAGGAATTCTTGCAAGGTCTGGATCAAGTCCACAAAGTCTAGCAACTCACTGGTTCGTACTAATGCTTAGCAAGTTGGGTTGCCTGCTGCTTTCTCTGATTAATTGATTAAATTTGGAGCTTCATGTCCCTAGTCATACATATATGAAATGAACCCATCAAATACCTTGGTTTCCGATGAATGGAGCCACAGGTTATTAACACTAGCCACATAGTACATCTAAATGTTGGAAATATGGTAAGATAAAATTAATTTTATGGGCGGTAACAGCACTATGGCTGACGCCCGTCCCGATACGGGGGAAGCCCCTTATCGTTGTCACGTCTAAAAATAGCTGTTAACTAAAATAATAAAATCATATAAAACCTGAAGATGTAAACTGTCTTCAGAAACAGAAAGAATAGTGATAAAAACTAAAGATGTATAGAGTCTTTAGCACAACGAGATAAAAACGTGAAGGCTGTAAATGGGCCTTCACAAAATAAAACAACTGTAATACATAAAACTTAACAGCTAAGGGACATAATCATCTCAAAGAGACGGAGATAGACCTGTCTCACGAATATACCTAAAAACTCTCCGCAACATACCTGGTTCATCCCCTAATAATGACGCCATGTCATTTGGGAGGTTATAACGTTGTCTGAGATCATTATATACGGGACAATCTAAAAAGACGTGACGTATATTTAAAACCACATTGCAATTATTACAATGTGGTGGATCCAATCGTCGTAACAGGTATCCGTGTGTCAGGCGACTGTGTCCTATACGTAGACGGCATAAAAGGACTTCTTAACGTCTACTATCTCGGCAAGATGATTTCCATGGAGCAACAGTGACCTTAATTTATTTCAATTTATTAACAGCAACGTCATCCCATCGTCGCTGCCATTCATTCCGTGTAACTTGCCTATAATATATCATCATGTCCTGAAATGGGACATGCTGAATATCAATGTTAGCTCCTAAAGAGGCCTCACGAGCAGCTTCGTCTGCCAATTCATTACCATGGATACCAACATGACTTGGTATCCACGAAAATACAACCTCACCACCGGCAGAGCAGATAGCGTGTGTCTTACATAGAATATCTTGCACGAGCGGATGTTTAGAATACATATTGTCGAGGCTTTGAACAACACTCTTCGAATCTGTACAAACAAGGATGCGGTTGAAACAACGAACAAGACTAAAATCCAAAGCCTTTAAAAGAGCATATAGCTCAGCAGTAAAAATACTGGCTTTGGGATTAAGACAAAATTGCTAGGTTTCCCCCTCTACAACAAACGCGCATCCAACAGATTCATCTGATTTGGATCCATCGGTAAAAACAGAGATAAAACGTGGGTACTGACTCTGCAACGCAAGAAAACGTTGCTGGAATTCAATCATGGAGGTCTCCGATTTCTTGAAACGTGACAAAGAAAGATCAATCCGTGGGCGGGCAAGTGTCCACGGCGGACGGAGACTAAAACGGACAGGACAGACAGTTGGGCGGTCTGCATTCAGAGTCTCCAACAACTCTGATGCTCGGATGCCAAGTGGTCGGGTAGCGTGACCACGGCGTTCATACAGGACTCGTTGGACTGGGTATACGATTAAGTTATGTGATGGGTGGCTTGCTAAAGATGATATCTTAGCAAGATAGCTCAGCACATAGTACATCCTATGAGTCTCGAGCGGTGGTTTAACGGCATCAACACAAAGACTGGTGACAGGACTTGTGCGATACGCGCCAGTGGAGAGTCGAATTCCAGCATGATGGAGACTATCGAGTGTATGTAAGGCTGAAAATCGTGCAGAGGAATAAGCGTGATAACCATAATTAAGCTTAGATAAGATGAGTGCGCGATAAAGGCGCAACAAGGTTGTACGATCAGTACCCCAAATGGGATGACTTAAAACACGTAAGTTGGAAAGATGGGTTTAGCGAAAAAGACAGTCCTAAATTTCGCTATATGAAACCACCCACCCGACAGCATTCGAAGTTTAAAGTTATACGCACCATAAAACATGAGTATGAAATGGACTGCACGACAAGAGAACTCTAACTCACATATTGTGAAGAAGAAAAAAAAATGTTGAGAAGGCACTAATACGTTTTCAAATTCGAAAAAGTGGAGGAGGAATAGCTGAATCTTCCTGATAATGGAGCCAAAGGAACTGCAGGATGGTTGTTACGATGGAAATTACATCAAATACAGTTCTGAAAAGCCTATGAGGAAAAACATAGTGGAGATGTCAGAAGTGATGGCTATTGAAAAGCAACATTACAAAACTCGAATTCTATACTAATGGCACTTACAATGCACACGAAATGGGTTTAATGTACAGTGTAATGCCAGATGATTCCTAGTCTTCAAAGACGAAACAACTAGTTGGTTCTCCCTATGAACAACCATGCCTTTGAAGCGTGGATATCCTACTATCAGGCACACCCTTCTAGACGAGCACGGAAAACGTGGTTTTACCGCGAGCAACCACACATTCTAACAAAATCCATGCTTTTAAATGTACTTGTCTACACGTTGGGAGGCCCGAAGGCCATGATCCCATCAGCCACCCCTGCATTAATCCTGATTTGGAAATGGTAATAACAATTCACCAATTTGCAGTCTTAACCTAGTTGCAAGAAAAGAAAAAGACCAGCCTGAGGGCTGCTAGGTTACTTTTTGACTCTGTATCTAAAAAGTCAGAGTCATTATACCAACGTGTGTCCCGTATCTTTAGAGAAAAATCGCATTAAATAAAATTAAAATAAACAATATAGTATTGACATATTAGGATGGTAGCATAATAATAATTTTCATATTCACCACAAAATGACTGATCCATGTAATAGTGGATCTGTCATTAGTAATAATAATAATAAATAATGTAAATGTTATTTATGATGAGGATGATGAGTGAATTAGATGCTGCTGAAGAGTGATAATGAATGATGATTGTAGATATATGTGTGAACAAACAGTTTTATGGATATGAATAGATAATAAAGTCCAAATGATTATGATCTAGCAGCTAGAATAAAATTTATACATGCATATTCTTACGATGTATATATAGTAATTATTTAAAAGACATTGTTAAAATTGATTAAATTAATATAATCTTCTGGAAATACTTTATTATTTACTCCGATTCCTCAATACCTAATCTAATATATTTAACTTTATATTCGTGCGTAAAATCTATGTTTATCCCTTAGAATATTAATCCATATTGCAATTTATTATAGGATGATCTATTACTATTCATGATTTACACTAGTATGTTGGCGAATATGGTTAAATATGAATTATATGATCCATGATATTCAATGAATAATGAGACTAAATAAATAAATTAGATAGAGTAGTTCCCATTCTATAATAAGATCATGATATTAATGCATCAATCTCATAAGGTATCCCTATCTGAATATTGCTTGTCAAAATAAATAAAATTTAATAATTTATCCTTTTAGGACATGGACTACGGGTGTCTAATAATAAATCTTGAATTATAAAATCAATGGAAAAATAACTATTTTATAAAATAGGGGTCCTAAATTGATGTATTATATAGCGAAATTCCCTACTATCTCTTAGACTATATCATTTTACTACATAAGATGTTCGAAATATAACTTCAACATTTGGAAGCATAGTAGTGTATCTTTGTCTTTGGTTATGACGGAAACGATCTAGATGAATCTTTGACACTCTGTTGCACAAAGCCTGTATATATTCGTGCAACATTTCATTTTGTAAAATCTGGAATGTAGTTAGGCCATAAAAACGCTGTCTAGTTTCATGTAATTCTTCATCCAATGGACAATATAAAACAATGTGCTCAGGAGACCCCACTTCTCCACATTCACAGAACTTGTCATCTTTTAGTCCTAGTTTATGTAGATTCTCCGGATATGGACCATGGCCCGTAATGAACTGCAATAGGCCATATTCTGGATTAAATCCATATTGCTGTATTCTTTGACTAATATTTGGATAGATTTTCCACGTGCGTCTTCCAGTTTGACTTCCATCCCAGTCTTGTTGCCATCTTGCTAATAACCATGTGTCCATTTCATCCGGATTTTGAATTATTTGTCCAGTTAGCATTCTAATTTTCTGAAAATCTTCATATTTGAACCAATAGGCGCTGGCTCTCTTCAATACTTGTAAATGTAAGGGCATGATGCCCATGGCCACAGTCAATGAATCTGTAGAAACCGTTCTATAGACACCTGTTAATCGTAACAAGAGCTTCCGCTGTAGTCCATTTAGTGACTTTGCAAGGGTTTTGTTTTCCACCAGTCTGTGGGACCAGACACTGGCCGCGTACGCTACGATACACACTAAAATTGCTTGATGGTATGTTCTTATTATTTTCAAGGGAATACGGTATCTTGTGTTGGCCATGGTTATAATCTTATTAATGAATTTTAGTACTTGTCTACACGAGCGTTTTCATCACGCGATATGACACATATATTTAAAAGGATGAATTTGGTTTGAAGGTGCGGTTTGCTCGCGGAAAATTTGCCGCGTTTTCCCCGCTCGTGTAGAAGGGGCCTTAAATCTACATGTCTACATGAGCTTTTACACCGCACGGTTAGAAAGCGTCGTTAAAACCACGACCCATTTTGTTTGAACCAAATAACGCCCCTTCCCTCCCTCCGTGTTTGGGAAACAAGAACAGGTGGCAGGAATTCAAAAGTACGAATATGTAGGCACATGACCTCTAGCAGAACTGCAGGAAACTAACTGCGCTAGGCGCTAGTAATCGTAGGAGAGCTGACACTTTTAGCTGTGATCTCGACGAAGAAGATCGTTGTTAATTCAGGTGGACACATGAATTTAAAAATTAATTATATATCACAAGCAAAAAGGGAAGCCGGAAAGGCAATTTAAGGTAAATTTTATGAGAAAAATGAAGGAATATACTTACATCTATATGTTCCGTATTAGAGCACACACACAAACAAATATACAGGGTGGTAAGGTTACGGACCGACAAACTTCGGGAGGTGATAGTACAGTGAAAAATAAAGAAAAAAAGCCGACGCAACGGGGGGGAAATTCCGAAGCGTTACGGAGCTACAGCCTGTCGAAAGCGTGGGAAAATGAACTTCAGAGCGGATTATTGCGAAGACGAAAAATCGGAGAGTAGGCGGTTGAGAGTAAATTAGAGGAAGTCACACCCGGACTATACAAAAATGCATATTGGAAAATGCTACAAGCACGGCGCAAGGGATTACCCAAAGGAAGTAGGGGATTCCCAGAAAGTCTTCCAAGTAAAGATGGGTCGAAAGGACCACAGATGGGATGAGTTGCCAACAGGTAACAATAATTCATTGCCGGTACATCGATATCTCAACGAGAATTAATGTTATGATCATTTTTATAAAATAATGCGTGGTTGCATATCAGACAGGGGTGATAATTAAACGAGCGTGTGGCTTATTTATTAGCAATGAGAGAGACTACGAGTCGGATGGTGGTGAGTATGCATCTCAACAGTTGCAGTGTAGTAAAAAAAGACGTCCTCGTTGGTCGAGTGGTCAGTGCTATCAGACGTCCGTGATGTCACAGAAGTCTTGTATTGAAGCCCGCCTGGAAAAGAATCAGGTGTACGATTAAAGCGTAACAGCATGTAAAGGATGGACGGAGGGTATTAGTTAATGAAGAGGCACGTTCGGATGGTTAGTAGAAAGAACGCAATGTAATGCAGCAGCCAAAGAAGGATGACATGGAAGAGAGTAAACGAACACGCGTGTGTACGAGACATCATGTATCAACCGATAAAAGGCAAAAAGGAGCAAGTTTTCCATACGATGTCACAAGCTTAAATAGTTCAATCTGTCTATTCTACACAAGAAAAAATGCGTTAACGGGCATGATGAATTCTAGCTGCGTGGTAAACGTCCAGGAGTAACTTTGTAGCTGGAGTTGTGGCCATTTCCGTCCGCTGCAATGGGGGAACGCAGTGAGTGTATATAGCAATGTGTAGTTCAGTATGTTGGAAGAAACACTTGGCAATATCATACAAAAAGAAGTTACGGGTGTTGGAAAGCAATAACGATCACAATGACTCGGACTGACCGAGAGGTTAGTGTGTGTGCTTCGTGTCCTGGAGACGAGTTCAACTTCCGTCCGGGTCTCCTGAAAGCAGTCGTTCGGAGCCAATTTGACCACATATTGTAGGTCTCGTCCTTACATGCTCAGCAGCTCGTTTATAACTCGTATGACAATTCAGTCAAGCACAAGAACCCGACGAGGAAATAGTATTTGGTCTGCTTCGCGTTGGAGCGGATTTCAGGACCTACACAGAAATGTGGATTGGTATAGGCAATTCTAGTACATAAACTACGATACATGAATCAATCTAATGCATAATCAGGGAAGAGGAGGGTAGCGACCACAGTCTTTAATTACGGGCTAGGTGACGAGACGATGATTTGGCATTGACACTCCATCACATACAAATAACGTCCTAATGACAAATTCTGCATTTTCAACTATAATCTGACCCTCTCCGTTCACACTCGTGCAACGGACAGAGTCGCAATCGAAATCGAATCCGCCCCTTGACCAAAATACCACTGGTACGTGACACAGGCTAACGAGCGTCAATACTCATACACTGGAGAATACACAATACACCGTTCGTACAAACTAGCACGCAAAACATCCAATGTCCCATAGTCGAGTTCCATATCAGAATTGCTAGAATGTACAAATACCTTTTCAGGAAGGTCATTTTTCCACGTTTTCGGCAGGCTGTAGCTCCTTAACGCTTCGGAATTTCCCCCCCGTTGCCTCGGCTTTCTCTCTTTATTTTTCACTGTACTATCACCTCCCGAAGTTTGTCGGTCCGTAACCTTACCACCCTGTATACAGGTCACTACAATATTTCGTGCGCACAGTGGCACTTAATCATGTGCAGAGGAGAAAACGACATGCACGTTACGTTGCCACTGTCTTCTCAATCTTGTACTTATTCAAAACGTGCATGTCGTTTTCTCCTCTGCACATGATTAAGTGCCACTGTGCGCACGAAATATTGTAGCGCCCTGTATATATTTGTTAATGTGTGCGCTCTAATACGGAACATATAGCTGCAAGTATGGTGACCACGTGCTCGGAACAAAGGAAGCCCAACGCGGGAATATATAGGTGGTAAAATAGGTAGAAAAAAAAAGGTACTTACATGTTGGAATATCAAGCCAGGTGTACCGTACATGAATTTCACAAACACACAAGAAAAGCTGTTCCGTTTCGCAAAAGCGTTTTGCAACTGGTAGGAGAGAAAATGGACAGAGCGGGCAGGTGCTGGACTGTTGTTAAGTAAATGCCATATTGTCATTGGAACTCTCTACAGACCGCTCCCGGAGTATGACGAAATTGTTTGTGCTAGAATTTTGTTTCTGAGACGCTACATGGAATTAGCATCGACTACGGTCGCTCGCCTGGTGGGGATCCTCGGAGTTTTTTTCTCTTCTCTCAAATAGTGTTTAGCGCCAAAACTGGTCAGTGTTGCTAAACTAATATAGGAAGAAGTATTTTGTAAGAAGCCTCATAAATTACTACCAGATGTTCGGAAAAGTGGAGGGGGATGGGATGACATTTTACGGCCGCGGGCTCCTTCCTCCTTGCTTAGTTGTTTCGTCTCATGTCTTGACTCTTGAGCCGAAATCTACTGTATCTGTTGTTCACAAACTGTTAGCAATTTGTTTGGCTTTCATCTTGATGAGTGTGTGGTCAGAAAAGCGTATAAAACTAAACAATTCAAATATTTTTTACAATTTCTCGTTTACCGACAGTGAAGTCCCTAAGTGTTTGTGTGTGTGTTTTTCTTATTATTTTTAGGTAGATTATTAACACGCTAGCGGCCACAACTTTGAAGATATTTGAACCAAATTTTATTGTTATTTTTAGGCTTAATAGCTCGGGTAAGTTCATTAATGAAATCGGCCCAAGGGGGTGGTCGGGGGAGGGGGTTGAAATTTTGAAAAAATAATATATCAGCCCTATGGAGTATAGAGGGAAACTTTGCATAAATTATAGTACTCCGTAAGAAGTTTACGGTGACACCAACGATTCAGGGGTTGTAGGGTTACGAGTGGGGGTGCGGGTGGAAATTCGAAATTTTTAAAACCACGTCTTGTGGGTTATCGTTGAAAAGCTCTTGATGATTAATCTACAAATCAATAACTATTTTCTCGATAGTAGTGCTCATATAACTCGAGATTTGAATTTTTGAAAATAAAATAAAAAATTAAACCGAGATCTAAATGAGCCTGTAGGCCTGCCGAAAGGAGTTTTTTTTTCTCTTTCCCACTTTTGCAAATGGTAAATAAGTCACGATTGGCAAAGATGGTCGAGGCAATCTATGATCTTGTGTTGTGTAATCTGGATATTGTCATATCGTCACCCCTCCATAATCCTATCCTAAAGAGAGAATTTCATATACTTTGTATTACTTCGAGTCCCGGCTGGGGCATGGGTGTGGATTTTAACTAGGTGTAAAGCCTAAAGAGCCGGTTCGTGACGGGCCGAAGTCCAAAGTTAATAGACTGGTCCATATAAAATCAAGTTTACCAGAAGTTTTACTTTGTATTAATCCAAAGAATCTATTGTTTTGCATAAAATTGCAGTGGATAATGAATTAATTTTTCATAAAACCCCGAAAGAAATCCTATTTAATCTTCAGATTTAATCTTCCAATGTTTAATTTTGTGCCTCTGAAATTGTATTTTTAACATTAATCGAGTGTTTTGATTGACAGTTGAAGCAGAAGAAGGGTAAAGAAGAAATAAATTCAATTTTAATTGGGAGACATAAGTGAATAAGTCAGATAAGGCCACTATTTCTTCGCCTTTCAATGCTATAGATATATAATATTACGAGTGAGTTTAGTGTTTTATGAGAAGCATGTATTATATGGAATAATTTCGACAGTAATGAAGCAGAAACAACAAATTATGTCGAGGGATTGTATTGTAACCCAAGTAGCACACATACGTGTTTTCAACGTTGATTTTAGGTTAATTTCGTTGATTAACAGTTATCGGTTGAAAAAATTACGTTTATTTTTAAATATTTCAACAAAGACGTCATTGCGTTGATAAGATGTTAATACAACGTGTATTCAATATGTTATTTTCAACTATAGTATAGATTTTGTTTAATGCGTTTCTAACTAATGTTATGTCAAAAAAATATAATTAAGGACTAATTGAATGCCACAAACTAATTTTTATGTTCACATGTGCACGCTGATTTTCTTTTTTTAGTTTTATATTTTTATATGGGCCAATCTAGTAACTTTGGACTTCGGCCCGTCACTATTCGCCCTTTAGCTATTAAAATACACACCCATGCTCCTGCCGGGACTTGAACCCGGGACCTTCGAGTCGTTGGCCTATCGCCGTAGACCGCACGGGTACCCGACCGGCATGTACACGTTGAAAACACATTGGATTTTAAACTACCGTATATTTCAACGAAGATAGAATTTCGTTGATAGGGCGTTAATGTGACGTGTTTTCAACTTCCTTTTATACTATGCTATACATTTCGTTTCCCACTTGTATTTCTCATTTAATATCTTAAACATCGTAGTTAAAAGAAAATACAATGAAATGAACTACATATTTCATGTTTTCATTTGCATTTTGAAAACGGATTGAATTGTAAACTATATTTCAACGAACATTTAATTTCGTTAATAGGGCGTTAATGTGAAGTGTTTTCAACTATGACATACTTTTCGTTTTATATGCGTTTCTCTAATGCAACATATTACACTTATTGAGAAATATAAATTTAATAGTGCAGCAATGGTCAGTGTTAAAGAAGAAAAATGCGCATAACAAAGAAAGAAGGAAAATATTCTTTATTCTTATTCTTATATGATGGTGAAAAGACGCAAGCAATTGCATTCTAGACTGCTTGTCAATATATGCAGTAAAGGGTAGTGGACTCTCAAGGTGGACCCGTGTATAAGTGGTCAATGCGTCGAGCTACCAAAAAGGACTGCAGAACCAGAGGTGAGTCCAGTTCGCTTTCCCGCGGAAATAGCCGAGAGTGTGACGTTTTGCATGACGTCACCTGCCTAACAGCGCAACTAAGTATAGGTTGTTGTAAATAAGGAATTTATAAGGGTTGAGTAAATATGTAAAGTACTTTCGAAAAACATTTTTTTCATTACTTGTTGCGTTTAAGCTTAAAATTCGCAACACGGGAGAATGGTAAAAAAAAAAATGCTGCTGCTGTTTTTTTTCATACCTTTTCCATATTGTCTATTGGAAACTATCAATAATGTGCATATTTTGTGCGTCCTTAAAAACAATTGGGTGGCTTGGCGTGAAGATATGGTAAAAACAAGGAGAAAATTTGTTTATCAAAGCACAGGTTAAACATTGTCAGCCGAAAGTGAAGGAGTTTGCTGAATTCTGAATTTTATTTATGGCATTTTGAGCCCTATCCAGGCTCAGGCCTTTTTAAGGCACCAACCCTCCATTTGCGTGATGAAACAGGTAAACCCTGGAAAACCTTAGACAGGGTGGTTAGCCGTGGAGTTCGAACCCTGTTGATGTTTTTTCTCGGTTCTTTACACGTACTGTAAATTACTACAAATTGCAATATCATCGCTACAGACCGGAAGTTATGGCAAAATTACATAAATGCCATTTCTTAAATTAATAACCATATTTTCCATTTCCCTAAAAGTTGCGGCTTTTTAATTTTTCCTTGGAACGGGAAACGGATGTCAGGGCGCAACGCATTGTAAGTCAGTGAGATGAAGTTTGTAGCTGGCCCCCCGAGGGGTTGAATCACCGTCTTATTGACGAACCGAGTAACACAAATTCCTGGAAAAAATAAAAAGTAGCAAATGAGAACTGATGTCTTCAGTTAAGGGAATTCAGTTTTGTTTGTCTCTTGGTGCTGTCATGTGTTGTTTTATTTTGTCATACTTCCGTTTTTTAGTCATCACAATATTATAACTTAAGATTTGTTCTCCTGAGAGTATAAGCTAAAATTGGACAATGGTTTGTTTCTGATTCTGACTTCTAAGAGCACGTGAAACGATCCCATGGTCGACCATCCTGCCTGGAGTTTTCCTCAGTTTCACCAGCCGAACGCCGGATGGCACCAAAAGAAAGGCCCTGGCCTATACATTGCCAATCCTTGCCCTGCCCTATCCTGGCCTGAATCGCAGATGCTAAAAGACTTTAATATAAAATTCCCTTCAATTTAATAATGACCAAAGGCCATAAAAAATCCGTAATCAAATCTCTATCAATTACTTATATCTAGTCGCAGGTTAACATAATTCCCCACAGCTAAAAGGACCTTACCATCTATAATAGTTGTATATATATTTTATAATTTTCATATTTTAATTAAAATGAATTAACTTTTGCTAGTCAGCTCATGGTCTAGGCGTCATTTTCGTGGGCAATGGATAGGCGTTAGAGTTCGAACCCCACGGCCGACCATCCTGAGGATTGCCATAGTATATGTCACCATGTAAATGCCGGGATGGTAAAGCTCTGGCCGATACATTCCTCACCCTCGACCTATTACATCTCTGCCTGATCCAAAGTTGCCAAAAGGCCATAAGCGAACTCAAATTCAAATTACCGACACAATTGTTAACAGTTACAGAGTATGAAAAAAATAATGAAAAACTTTTAAAGACATTCTTTTCTTAATCAATTCGTACTAAAAAG
>JAGDQP010016613.1:25442-40232 GCA_022664845.1 Lepisma saccharinum
TATATATATATATAACATGGATGAGGATATCAGCAGACCGAGATATGCAGAAAGAAAAGAGGGAGGCCTTCATCCAGCAGTGGATAGAAAACGGCTGAATATGATGATATATATATATATTTATTTATGCATGCCAAAAAGAAAAGCATGCGCGCGCTCCCACATACAGTCACTATAAATTCTTGAAATGAAGCGCTCCATTATTTTCTTTAGTCATGCATAGACAAATTTATTGTTTTGCTTTTTAGTAAGAATTGATTAAGAAAATAATGTATTTAAAAAGTTTATTATTTTTTTTTTCAAGTTATTTCGTTCTTCGGATACATTTTCTCAAGCTAGATGTTTTGTGACCCAAATCTCAAAGTGTTATGCAAACAGGAAATCCCAGGCTAGTTGCAGGCTAGTATTTATTTTAGGATAAAAAAGTTGAGAATAAAACAAATATTAAAATTTGCTTATATATATATAAACGACCGAGACGACGTCCAAATGTAAGATGGGTAGATGAAATCAAGCGTTTTTCAGGAGCTACATGGATGAGGATAGCAACAGACCGAGAAATGTGGAAAGAAAAGGGGGAGGCCTTCATCCAGCAGTGGATAGAAAACGGCTGAATATGATGATGATGATATATACATATATTAAAATATAGAAATATATGATAGTAACAGTGGAATATTGTATTGCCACCGGACTTGCGTCGCTCTGCAAAATTTCATCCTTCTACGACTTCGGGAAATGAGTTCATTTACGTTCCAAGATTTGATGACACCATGAACCATTGCGAACTAAAGAAAAGATGTAAAAATAGATTTAACTGAAACTATAACCGAAGAAAGCTTAGAATATTTGAATTTGAGAAGTTTTCAATGTACTTCTATTGTAACCGAGCTTTAGAGAAGTTATCAGAAACTACATAATTGCAGAATTTTTAATCTGAATAGTGACGTATATGAAACCACCAACAGCTCAGTATAAGAGTGGAAACCTTTAAAATATTATTTCTGGTCGAATTTTTAAAACTTGTGATTGTATTCGTTTAATTATTTTATTGAAGCATTTAACTTTAAATTGTTGCGAGAGCAATACAATCAATGCTGCGTATGCGACAGTGTCACTGTAGCCTGTCTTCCTCTGCTTGTTAGTCAGATGACGTCACGCGCTCTCAACCGATTCCAGCAAAGCAGGGAACCGGACCTACCTTTTTCCTGTTATCCACTAACCTTGCCGCAGACCGTTCCTGCTTCAAACCTCACAGCAGCCGCTGGGATTATATACTGTTGAAAAATTAATACTGTATATCATGATGAAAGCAAGACAAGATGCAACTAATGCCTTGTTTAGATTACTAACATTTTACGATGGTAAGATTTACAGTTAAAACTAACTTGCGTTCAGACTATCGAACTTAACTTGGTTATCGTGCTTGTTCTACCATTGTCTGTAAAGAAACAGGAAGAGGTTTACGTAGAGTGAAGAATCTGCTTGCTACATGGGAGAGGATTAAATTATAAAAGAACGAACACAAATGAATTGATTGTAACCTCACATTTTGTAGATTAGTTCTGCAATCATTCTTTTATACTTTAAAAGTGATACGAATCACTAGGGTACTATATATTTCGATAAAGAAAGTTATCGCCAACACCCCTTTTCCCTGTGGTGGTGTTACCCCCAAATTCTCGACAACATCCCCCAACTTTAATTTTTTGCCGTTAGAATTCTATAGGAACCGTGCAGAATCCACTTACAGCCTCCCAATTTTGACTTTACACCCCCAAACTGAAAATCCTGGCGGCATTCCTGCACCCAGCACTTCAGTTGCTAGTAAAGGTAAAGCTCCACAAAATGGGAATTTCACGATTCCTGAATGGTTTTAATAACTACGTTGTTGATCGGAATCGGTTAATTCGACTTGGAAATGTTCTTCAAGGTGTTAATTACACATGTTCTTTATTTGTTTACCATTCAGTTTAGAAAACAATCCAAAGTTTCTAATTTATACTGTTCCAAAATTTCAACATAGCAACAAAAATGAATAAAAATAATAAACATAATAATTATGTAAATAAACATACTGAAAACAGGTCTTGTTATTGGAAAATGTTCAGGAGACAAGCCCAGACTGAATTTAAACATTGATTATCAATTGATTTAACTTAAAGCTTCAGAAGTATATTTATTGTAATGTTATGTAGCCCCAAGCTCTGGCAATCAAAGATGCCTTCTTTTCAATTTACACAGCAAAAATTATTGTCAATGCAACACTTTGATGTTCTAGGAAGACCACAACTTTGTGTTAAATAAGCACCGTTTGTTGTGTGATAAAAATCATTCTTCTGTTCAGGGTTCTAATCAGTGATGTAATAAAGGGTATACGTATACCCACCTCAATTTTTAGGAATCACCGTATACCTACCTAAAATTCATAAAATACGCATGTATATGGGATAGTAAGCGGAAGGTTTCGTTACAACGAGCGAAGCGTATACCCACCTGAAAATTTAGAAATTACATCCCTGGTTCTAATAAACACGTTTTTTCCATTCCAATGTTAAACCGTAAATCATTCCAATTTGTCCAATGCTGTGTGGCCCCAAACCGTATCTTCATAACTGTAATAATTAATTTCATGGAACATTTAAATACTAATATTTTATCTTATTCTTTTAAAGTTTTACACTGTTCCTTCATTATGTTTAAAACGAATGTGTCAACATCTCAGAAGGAAATAACAACAACATTGCAACAGAGTGCAAACTGATATATCAATAAAACAATTAAGATCACTTAATCACAGACAGAAAGAACTTCCCAGATTAGTTTTTAAAACTCCAACACTTCCCGTTCTCCGAAAACAAGAAAACTTCACCCCTCTTGTAACGTTTGGAACTCACGCTTTCGCGGACAACCAAGAAAGGGCAGTTTTAAAAGGACCTCCGGCAAAACACACCTAAGAAAAAAGGGAGAGGGTGCTGTTTGAGGCGACCTAGAAGAGAAAGTGGGCAAGCTAAAGGAACGGAACTTGCAACTAATCATTTAGGTTGGCAACCCTTAGATGAGGGAAGAGTAGTAGTTTTTCTATGGACGTAGTTGTGGAAAAAATACCACTTTTTGAATGGTGTCAGCACGATACAGGTTCTACGAAGAGAGTATGAAAGACAATTACAACGTACGTAACTTTTTCATGAACGCTGTGAAGTACTTACGGCTAAGGTTGTAGATGGTTCTAAATGAAAGACAAGTTATCAGTTGAGTTCCAGTAGAAAGTAAAATATAAAAAAACATTAGTATCTTTCACAGAAAGAACGGCTAAAAACACGGTTCAGTTTCTTGTATACAAATAAGAGAAATTTCGAGCGCGCGTATTTATATATAATAAATTATATTAAATAATCGGGAAGGTTCCAGGTATTGTAAAGTATTGATGATAGTAGTATAATATTCAAGGAAAAGTATGCTCTACTTTCATGTTAATTCTATGCTCCATAATGCATAAATGCAGGAAGGTAATTTGCATGATTAATTGATAATTAACTTAAAATTAATCGGTGTTTATTTTACAAAAACATTGACAATCAAACAAACATTGTCTCTTTTGATATTTGAAACAAAATCCAATAACATTTGTACGAAATTAGCAGAAAATAAAAACACTCAAATGCCCCCTTAACACACGATCCGAGGGGTCCTGAAAACCTTCAGGATTCCCGGTCCCTGATGAACAACTCCAGAACTGGGCACAAGATTAGTGTTTGTCGCCGTATTCAGAGTATCGTTAGCACCCATCATTGGGGAGGTCACACTCTCAGGACAAGGGCTCAAGGAATCACCACAGACCTGTCTACTACAATGGTAGATACGTATCCCACGACCAGAGTTCAAATAATTATTAGCTCCTAACTTACCAAGACCATTAGGATTATTACTACGATAAGAACTATTTTGATTATTATTACATGTATTACACGTGTTACTGTTATTAGGATAAGTGTGAGTACGGTAATGAGTGTAGTTCGGAATATTCCTATTGTGGCCAGCATTACCTCCAAATCTGTACTCTCCGCGATTGGTTTAAAAAAAAAAAAAAAAAAAACAATCTTTGGTAAACTTTATTTTATTCGGTCCGTCGCAATTATCCATCACGTTCTAGTTAAAAGACACCCATACCAGGACTCGAACCCGGGACCTTCGAGTCATTGGCCTAACGCCTTAGACCGCACGGCTACCCGGTCGGCTCCGCGATTGGTATAATCGTTACCATAACTGCCACGATAACTACCATTCCAGGACTTATTTCTCCTATTAGTTTTATATTTACTATTATCAGTAGTAGTATTAGGTCTACCTGCCTTAGGCACGGGAACATTACTTTCCTTACTAGACCTCGAAGCTGACTCAACAGTGAGTACCTACGTCTGAGGAGGTCTACACAATTCTCACTTGAATTTTGCGTCGGTTGTCTCTACCAGGCTCATAATTATTGGTATGCTTTCTTTCGTTTCCAGTGCCAGGAAGTTCTAAGGATGAGCTGTTATTCATGGATAACATCATGGATCTCGGATAGTTCCCAAACCGTGAGATTTTCTATTAGTTGTTCCACGCTGGTGGGTTTCAACAACCGCATTGTTCGACCTACAGTTAACGGTAATAACTAAAAAAAAATTTCAAGAGGTCTCCTTCATCAGTATTATCGCAAAGATCCCGATACACTTTCGTTTGAGCATACACAAAATCAACCAATGAGTTGTGCTCACTATGTGATTATATGTGATTCCTTGTAGACGACGTAATTTCATCTTTTTCAACCTCTGATCACTAAAATGGTCTAAAAAGAGTTTAGCGAAATCACTGTGTGTGTGGGTTTGATACCTAGCCTGACACCACCATCCCACTGCTCTGCCAACCAAGTGTCTCGAAATCACAAGTAAACGGTCTAATAACTTCAACTCAAAATTCTGCTCCATGTTTTTTTTCAACTCAAACATAAACTCAAAGATTTAGACATCGTCTACCACCTTCAACAACTTTATTACCAGTTAGAAGTAACCCAGTTCCTACAGCACTACACGAGTTATCGCGGTTGACAGGCTAAGCAACACTATCGACAAATCTGACACGTTCCGATGGAACGCAAGATGTATGTGTAGAAATGGAAGCAGTTAAAGGAGGAGTACCCAAAGCGAAACCTTGCCCAATACTGGACGATACTGAAAAATTAAATCCATGTTTTTATCAGTAAAACGTATACAATTTGTCACGAGTGAATGCTAGTTTCCAAAATAATCAGTATTATGGCGCCGCAAGCCTACAGATGGAGACACTAAATGCGTTGTTTCGATTTATTCTTTATCGGTTGGCTGCTAGAAGCGGGAAATATTATTCGCTATCAATAACGTGAAACAAGATGTTCATATTTCAATTCTTTCCTTTTTATTTATTGTGAGAAACTGCCAGGAAAACAAAAACTATGAGCACATATTTGCTTCTATGATTACACTGCTCTCTCTCTCTTTTTTATGTTTATGAGGAAAGGGACAGTAGTGAATGAGTGTGTAGATTTGATAATCATTTCTTATTCGGTGCTTGGAGTTTATGCCGGGTGGTATAACTTATTAGGTACTCTTAGTGTTGTACATAAAAAAAAAAAGTCTTTTCTAACACTTCCGTTTATTAGAAAGAACGAGCCTTCATTTTTTTTTTCTAAATTTCGTTTTTTTTTTCGAGACAGCAATTTGCCATACTGATAACGTCTCTTTAAGCAAAAATTACTTTCATATAGGTAATTAAGAAATAATATAACATAATTAAACACTAGATTACAAATATTTTTTGGCTTTTGTGAGATATTCCGGGTTGCTTAGTTCAGAGGGTTGCCAACTTCCAGAAAAATAATTTAAAAATCTTCCATACAGTATCTGCCCCAAACTAAGCTTAAACATCATTCAACACAATAGTAGAAAGTTTTGGGTGTCCCCGACCTCAAACACCCTAGTCGTCAGTGTTGCCAGCCTATTTTAAAATTTAACTTATAGAAAAGCCTTTAATAATACAAGTCTACACGTAAGCATTGATTTACACTAAATTTGACATACATCTTCATTAGGTACTGGGACAGGTCATACATCACCGTGGTTTGTCAGGGTTGCCAAATGATTAAAAAATCTAGATTTCATATTTGTTACCGCTGACGTATCCGCATCGATTTACATGAAATTGAACATTTGCATTAGGTACTGGGGCAGTTCGTGTGAGTACTTCCGGCGCCGCAGTTGTTAGTGTTGCCACTCAATTTCAGAAAATAAAATGTTTAATTGCTTCCATCTCAATTGAAAGTATTAGGACCAGACTTTGTACTTACGTACTGGAACGCGTCATAGAGGTACTTCACGTCCAATAGTTGACAGTGTTGCTAAACAATTTTAAAAATTCAATATTTACTACTTCCATTCAGTTCGAGGTATTCGCACCAAACTTTGAGTACATATTTGACACAATCGGAACCTACTGTGGTTGTTCACTATACCAAAGTACCCAACTTCAGCAGTAAATTTCATACTGTCACGTGCCGATAGCTATTCCTATACTTTCAAAAAAACGCGTGGAGACCCGTGGGACGTACCTACTTTATGATATGCTTTGTAATAATACTTCATTAGAAAATACCTACATGTAGTTGCTTCTTTATAAGAATATTCATTATGCATTTATAAATCTCTTTTAAAATATGCATGTAACAAAATATTTTTTGTTACACTGTCTCTGTCTGTATATATTTTCATAGTATATGGGGCGAGGCTTGGAGCCCGAGGCATGGTAGAGCAATGCCACCGAGTTTTTATAGGGTGTTTCCATCTTAACTCAGGCAGGGGGTCACCCCCTCCAATTTTGTTGAAAAAATAATGGTAATTTCTCCTATTGGAAATATTAACGGTACAGAAAGGATTTATGCGAAAAAAAAAATTTGGCTGAGTTAGGGCCCATTCAAAATTGCCTGTCCCCAAGCCAACAGTGAAAAACCCGTAAAACATCATGTTTTGAAATGAATACTGCTTGAAAACTATAAAAGCTACAGACATGAATTTTTTTTTTCATTCTCAAGGAATTATATTGTTGTAAATCGTCACTGGAAAAATGGAAAAACTGTAATTGTACAGGATGATCAGAAAAACATGACAAATTATTCTGAAACTTCTTTTCGTAACTTCAAGAATTTTTTTCTCCAAAAAACAACAACTGATCAAAGTTATAAGTAATACCAGTAATCTGGAGTCTTACTTGGTTAGTTCTACCAATATTTTTTCTTTGTCCTGGGGTACGTAGTTTTTGTACCATTTGTCAACGCAACTGCCAGAAGTGAAGAAATGTCACATTTTCTAACCACAATAACTAAAAAATAAAAAAAAAATTATTTTTCAACTCAAACATAAACAAAACCTGAAAATTTTACCATATGATACACAAATGATACGTAGTTGACTGGTGGAAGCAGATTTCCGGATTTCTGCTTTGAACATTTTTTACATTTTTTTTTTAACTCTGACGATCACCCGAGATTTTTCGAGTTTCACTTACAGCGTTATAACTCAAACTATCTACCCGAATATGATCATTTATATTTTATTTGTTAGAGCAGGGAACGTACTTTCCAACGCTGTAAACCACAGTTTCGCGTTTTAGATGGGACGGAGTTTATGGCGGGAAATATTGGAAATGAAACTGAATAAAAAAAAACTATTTCTTTAAAAAATCCTGGAGGTTGCAACACTGTTTCCCCATAACCAAAAATTACAATGAATATTTTCTGACCCATAAGCAATATATCCTGCAAGTTCGAGGACTTTGACTGTGGAACTGAGTTATAAAAAAATATTATAATCCCAATCTTGTACACAAGTGAATTTTTCGCCACATTTACGTCTATATATACCTCCCTAATTGACCGATCGAAAAGATTTATGAGTGTTTGTCGGGAATCGACCACGCTTCCACATTATATAAGTGAAGTTGCTTAACTGTGCGCACGGAAATTTATTCGGTGTCATTTGAAAGAAAAATATATGAATTTTTGGGTGAAAATTAGTAATTTGATAATTTCCGTGGATGTTCGCCCTGTTCGAATGCGGTCGGAAATTGTTCTAAAAATTTCCTGACCAATCAGCTACCTATCGTAGAAATTTGAAGCCAATCCGGGCGAAACTGGGAATGTTATATTAGGAGAAATAAATAGAAACCCTTAATGAGTTTTAAAATTTTCAATTTTGTTTTGCTTGAAATGTACGAGTAAGTAATATGAACGCTACTTTAATGCTAAGGTGGGATTTAGTTTATGATTATTGCCACGCAATTAAAAATGAAAAGTTATGTTGAACGAAACAAGAAATCTATGAACAGTATGTCCTTGTTAGAATTCTGATCGTTAGTTTTTGTAATCTGTGTACTTGGTTATTAACGACAATTATGGTTACAGCTCTTCGCTGATTATTATTGGGAAATCTGGTTTGTATATGCATTAAGAAATATTTGATAGCCAACGTATTTTTCATTGCAACCACTCATAAACCAAGATTGTGCAAGAACTTAGTGACATTCTATAAAAGGAAGTTTGAGGAAATAAAAAATTTGCTCCAAAGATCACTGGACCTTCCGACTGAAGACAGTTCTTTGCCATTCACCAATGAGGTAGAAATTGTGGACGTTGTGAATACTGCAATTTCTACGCTAGATGTTGACATGTCACCATTAAAGACCCCTTCAAAAATTCAATATGAAAAAAAGAAAAAAAAGAACAAAAAAAGAAAAAAAGAAAGAAAGAAAGAGAGAGAGAGAGAGAGAGAGAGAGAGAAAGAGAGAGAGAGAGAGAGAGAGAGAGAGAAAGAGAGACTGAAATGGAGGAAAAGTTGGTTTCCTGAACAGTAAGTAAAATTGAGGATGTTTATGGTGTAAATTTATCTTCTAAATGTTCTGAGGAGAGATTAGATTGTTCAACATGCGCTCTTTGGTTTCAAAACATTGATAATGCCCTACAGTCGGCTTCAAATTATAACGATAAAGTACAGTTACTAACAGTTGTTCCAGATACACTGAGTAAAAATCAAATCATAAAACACATACCTCATACCACAAAACACGATAGATAAGAGTCACGCACAATAAGAATAGAAAAAGGATTTTATCCTTGGTCACCCTGTGTCCTCAGAAGCAATGGCCACTGCCATGTCTTATTATCTTAGCGACAGCAAAGATTGCTCCCAACACAGTCCTAATAAGAACGATGTAATCAGCATTCATGAAAATGGTGAAAAAGTAAAGAAGGTAAAACGATTTATGACCAGGTCAATAAGAGAATCGTACGCGTTACTGAAACAGGACAATCCTAACTTAAAAATTGGTTGTGCTAAGTTTTATTCACTTCGTCCAAAATGGGTTAAAGTTCAACTAGTGCAAGCAGCATGCATGTGTATATACTGCAGTAATTTGAAACTCATTTGTGCTGCTCTGAAAAATGTAACTGGTGCACATCAGACAGATGCTCTTTTATCTTTTACTTTTGTGTTTATGTTCGGAACCAACAGAGAGTTGTTGGCTTCAGTCGTGCGGAAGCTGTCCTGGTGCAGAAGGTGTGACATTACAGATTCTGGGTATAGAACAAGAGAAGGAGATCATTTTCGCAATTTGGGAAGGGTGACCTAATTAAAAAGACAGTTCCCAGTGAAAAGTTCCTGGATGATGCAAGAGGATGGATCCGCAGATGTGTTACTCATACCTACATCCGAAAATTCCAGAGAGATGCCATAGCTAGGTTGAGAAGTTGTGTCAGAAAATCCACTGTTGGTTTTACACTTCGATTTTGCAGAAAACTGGAGTGTAATTCTGCCTGATGAAACTCAGAGCCATCATTGGTGCAATGTACAGATTTCATTATTTACATGTGTAACTTACTTTGGCAGTAAGACACAATCCTTTGTCGTGGTTTCAGATGATATAACAAATGACTCAGCACATGCTCTCTGTGCTCTTCACATGATTTCCAATGAAACCGAAAGCCAAAATCCGCTCAAATTTGAAACAACAGTTTATATTTCTGATGGAGATACAGGATATTTTAAAAAATAGGTACCAGCTGTATGAGCTGACAAAAGGAGAGAGTAACGTTGAAAGGAGGTGGGTGTTCATAGCTACAGGCGATGGCAAAAGTGCCTGTGATGGCATAGGAGGATTGTGTAAACATTTTGCAACAAACTTCAATCTCCAAAAAGAACACATCGAAGCCATTCAAGATGCAGCTTTCTTTGTTGGAACTGTGTCTTCTCTTGTGCCAAACAAAGCTTCTACACTTGCCAGATAGTGAAATAAGATCCTTTAGAATCAGTAAAGGTGAGGAATGGGGTAAAGTAAAACCTGTGATTGGGATACGGTCAAGTAATTACTGGGTGGTCCAACAAAATGAACCCAGTGTAGCTAGAACAGTTCAACAGTCTCTTTGTAACGTTCGCATGGCGAAGCAGTAAGAAACTCATTCAGTGCGTGATTTGCAAGTAGGGGAATTTGTTGCTTGTGTTTATGATGATAATTCGATTGCATAAATTTGATGAGAAAGAACTTTGTCATCCAGGAGCTGTATTCATTTAATTCATTTGGAAAATGGTATTTGTCATTATATTTATTTTCTTATTTTTCTTACTTTTATGATAGCAAATGTTTACGTTGAGGAACAAATTAAAAATTAATTGAAATGACACTATGTGACCTTTTTGAATCATGAATGCTTGCTAATAATAGACATGTATTAACATAACAGTGTCAAATAACTGCAGGATCACCCAAAGAAGGTCGAGTAGTCAACATCTGTTCTTATTCTGAGTACTAATTTTCACCCAAAAAATTATATTTTTTCTTTCAAAGGACACCGAATAAATTTCTTTCCGCACATAGTTAAGCAACTCCACTTATATAATATGGAAGCGTGGTCAATTCCCGACAAACACTCATAAATCTTTTCGATCGGTCAATTAGGGAGGTGTATATAGACGTAAATGTGGCGAAAAATTCACTTGTGTACAAGATTGGGATTATAATATTTTTTTATAACGCAGTTCCACAGTCAAAGTCCTCGAACTTGCAGGATATATTGCTTATGGGTCAGAAAATATTCATTGTAATTTTTGGTTATGGGGAAACAGTGTTGCAACCTCCAGGATTTTTTAAAGAAATAGTTTTTTTTCAGTTTCATTTCCAATATTTCCCGCCATAAACTCCGTCCCATCTAAAACGCGAAACTGTGGTTTACAGCGTTGGAAAGTACGTTCCCTGCTCTAACAAATAAAATATAAATGATCATATTCGGGTAGACAGTTTTAGAGTTATAACGCTGTAAGTGAAACTCGAAAAATCTCGGGTGATCGTCAGAGTTAAAAAAATGTAAAAAATGTTCAAGGCAGAAATCCGGAAATCTGCACCTATCACAACAGACAGCAATGTCTGCCTTTCCGACACAACAGCGCGTCTCATCACTTCCTTCACGCATACCACCAGGCATACTGAGCGCAATAGTCACCTATTCCATCTTAGAATTATACAACAAAAAATATACACTTTAACACACTCAAATATTATATACAATACAAGGGAACACCAGTATCTCCTACTATAAACATAAGAGAAAATGAATTTTATAGGCGGTAACAGCACTATGGCCTACGCACTTCCCGATATCCCCCTCCCCACGAACATGAGACAGTGTAGACCAAGCCAACACTCAACCTGTGTGTGACACTTTTAATAAACCATTCTTTTATAATTAATCATATTCTTACGTCTAAATATTAATTTAACGAGGTTTTCTGATAAAATAAACATCAACAGTAATAATTTTCACCCATACTGTACCTCTAAGTTACATTACAGAAAGAAAAAGGAAGAAAACAAATGGTGTAAAGTATAAATTAAATTAAAAAAAAAACGAAATACATAAAAAAAAAGTCAAAATTCACTCAGCGCGTAAAGGAGAGGGAAATAAAAAATCTCCATCCGGAAGAAAGCAAAGAAAGAAAACTTCATATCAGATTCAATTGCCACTAACTAGACACTTCAGCCCAACATATAACATATCCCATAAACCTCACAGGTGCATCACTACTCACGGCATTAACATGCAACTGCATGCACATCTTGCACCAGAGAAGCTCGAGCGCAATCAAAGTTTTCAGGCAACCATTAAATCCGTTGACTGAGTCGCCACTCAAATTGTAACAGCCCGCCCGGCGAACACCACAGCTCAGGTCAAACTCAAAATCCGGGACGGTGATGCCACAATATAACGCACACACGAGGCGCACTATCCCGTGGCTATTAACGCTGGGCCAGATTCAAAATTAAACTAACGACATTTCGAGAGAAATCATAAAACATCATCAAATGGGAAAAGGCAAGAGTATATGTCAAAGGAGAAAAGAGAAAGTAGACACGAACAGCAAAGTCAACTCATGTCATCTAGGATAAAGTGATTAAAGCGAGCGAGAGTCCTTGACAGCACCCCAAAGCAGAAAGCCAAAGTTTCTCGAGACAAAATTTCGTTCAAAAGTACTTCATGTAGGAGGTAGGGGAGCTGGCTAAAAGTAGAAGAAGACTGGCAAGAAAAATACACTGGAAACAGGATGGAGGAGAGAGAGAGAGCCAAAAATATATCATAAACATGCGCTATAAACCGCATACTCCCATAAAACATAGGTAATAGATAAAGGAAAAATATCTTTCAGCAAAACTTCCCACTGTATGAGTTCAAAAATGGACCTCTGTTGCTTACATTGAGGATTTACACAGGTAAAGCTGGTATACAATGAAGCACTTCAACGCTGCGCTGAACCCAAGTACGCAAGCGCTTTAACGTGACACCAGTAATCTGGCAACGACTCAGTGTAATATTCAACTGTCCTCCAGCGGAACTTTCAACAGCAGCGCAGACCTATCACCAACCTTTTTAACACAATTTCCCCTTTCCTATTTCCCGACGAGTATCCAGCTTGGATACACTCAAAGACGAAACGGCTACGAGTCGCGGTGAAGCACTAGTTTCACTACCCCAACTCAGGAACCGGAATTCTCTATCATCGATTCCACTTCCGAAGTCTATGAATCTGAATATGTATTTTTAATTTTTAACACTAGAATTCGTTCATCTTGACGATTCTGTGTGCGTGGGGATATAAACTCACATTGCGCAGACCAACCGAAAACCTTAACCACCGTTCCACCAGATGATGTTTGACAGCTCCCACCAAGTTTCAGTCACTGATGCCTGCACTAATGTGTAACACCTGCCGCGAATCTTCAATAATTTATTCGTAAGCAAAACAATTCAAGAACTTTACAAGATTTTGCAGAAAGATAAGATAAAACTTCAGGATATGGACTTCATCAGCGCTACTGTCAGGTCAAATTTCAGAGTAACTAAACACTATAAACCATCATAGATTTAATTAATCTATTAAGATGAATATTCTTCGGGGTAAATAACTGTCACAGCAATCGTTGCATTTTTGACATAAAATTTATTACTTAAATGAATAACACCAGTAAGTTAAAGTGCACATTACTACATACAAAGTGAAAATGAGTAAACAGAATAATAATAGCATTAGTGACAGCTTCAGTATTAAGACTAAGGAAAAAGCAAATCAGTAGAACAGGCCAGAAATCTTGGAAAAAAACAGAGTACATATATTTCTATAACATTCCATTATTTACTTTCCGTGCAATCGAAAGTTTGTCAGTATACATGTTTTTCTAAACTGTGGTTCATGCACAGCAAATGAATTAAAAAAAAAAAAAAAAAAGTCAGTTTTTATCATGGTTGATCTAAAACCAAGATTGTCCCAAAAATGCCATGTAGCAAAATACAAACAAGGACTTCAAATCCTTCAGTCTGAACAATAATGAAAGTGCTGAAGCAAACATGTAAGGATGAAAGCAGAGGCCAAATTTCTAAATAGAAAAAATCGAAACAATTAAACGAAAACAGAAAATAGAAAAACAATCTAACCTTAATACATAAATGTTGATGATGTAAACATTATTTAAATTCTGGTTAGGTTAGTTTATTTGTCATCAAATAACATGCGTTGTTAACAAATCATGCATGGCAGTTCAAGTAACTATTAAGCTCAGCACTTATGACGGAAAGCAAAAAGGATACGACAATAAAACGTATTACAAAGCAAATTCGTGAATATATGAGGATAGCAACCAGTGCTGAAAGATTTCACATCTTATTCCTGACATTTCGGATAACTTCAAAGTGATTCAAGCCTAACTGCAAAATGCAGAGAATCTCAAAATGTTCAGATTCCAAAATTCAAACGTACAAATGCAAGAGGACGATCAGACGTAAATGTGTTTCGAATACTGTGCACGTTGTCACAATTGAATTCAAACGTCTCTTATTTCTTTCCTTTTCATTCATAATTATTAATAAGTCTGTGACATTCCCTTGTCATGATTTCTACAACCACATCAAAAAACTCTACAGACTTTGTATTTATGGGTCGTTTTAGTAACCAAGAAACTTATACCATCTCGCTTCCATTAAGTTTTTGTTTTGTGCTTTCAAATTACCCAAAGTTGATTACCAGCCGGGACTCAAACGCGGAACGCTGTGACCCATGATCTGGCATCTGTGACCACTTGAGCACTGCGGTCATTTACTACCCTATACTGACCGCAGTGCTCAAGTTCACATGATTAATCATCATCATCAAGGTTTGCAATGCCATTCTCTCTCATTGATAACAA
>JAGDQP010016614.1:0-40230 GCA_022664845.1 Lepisma saccharinum
CTAGAATGGACATTTCCGGTAGTATTTTTTTATTGCAATAAAAAAATCTTCTGTTAAAGTAGACTACGGAAAACATTTTTTTTTCTTTCTGTGATGCATTTATCAAGAGTGTCAAAGCCTTGCTTTGAAACAGTCTGTCTTGCGCTTAATCGGTCGCCGCCATGTTATGACGTAATCAATCTGCCGACTGCTTGTCATTAACATACAGATGATTTGTTAGTATTGTTAACAAGAGAT
Organism: Lepisma saccharinum; assembly: GCA_022664845.1. NCBI lineage: Eukaryota > Metazoa > Arthropoda > Insecta > Zygentoma > Lepismatidae > Lepisma > Lepisma saccharinum. Next base: position 238 of record JAGDQP010016614.1, read on the forward strand.
AGCAAAAATGGATCGAAAGAAATAGTAGAAGTGGTGAATAGCCTTAACACGTCATTTAGTTAGTTTTATTCACTTAAAATTGATTTTTACTTTTAATACTTCTTTAAAATTTTGATATATTTTGGTAGCTTCAACACTAATTTATAGCAGATCTTTTTTCATGATTGAATCATAAGATAGCTTCTAATAATGCTCTTTAGAACTCTTGTATTTTAAAAAAAATTACCTGTCTTTTCTGAAAAAAAAAAAGTGAGCTTTTACATCCGACAATCATATACTTTTTTAATGAACGCTAGTGAAGCATTTTTCAAGAACTTAAAATCATATGAATTAATAGTGCTCGTTACTGCCATCTGTTAACAATTTAACGTACTACTTGTAGCCCGTGAATATATTGAATAGTCTTAATATGTCATTGTAAAAAATAATCATACAAGCATGTAAGAAAGAAAAATGTAAATTGAAACTATTACATTGAAGCTACTCTTACGTTTCGTGAAGTAAAATAAAATACGGCCTTTGATAGGATTCGAACAGCCTTAGGTGAAAGTATAAAAAGTTAAAAGTTGTGTGCCTAACCAACCGCCCCAAATTGTCAAGACATCAAATCAAATTTAATACGAACTAGCAATAAGAAGAGCACTGCAAGTTAAGACTGACTCCTGTCATTGTTTCGAGCAATTTCTGTTATTAAAAACATGTCTTGGTGTTTTAATTTATTGAAGCGTGTTCTGCGGATTTGTACATTAATTATTTCGTTAAGTGATGATGTGAATGTTCTGTCTCCTTCTTGTTTTTTCGTCCTCAAACTTCTGAAAAAGGAACGTAACATAGGGAGAAGCATATAGCTACGCAAATAGTACGAATTGATTACGTCAAACCAATCAGAAGATGATTTTCGTTGTATGACGTAGGAGATTGAATTCTCAGTATTTCATGCTATATTTCTATGTAAAGAAAAACCGTAGCGCTGAAATTTCAAAAACATTATATATTATTTAATTTGATGTACACAAACAAGTTGTAAAATATATAAGGACGGTGAAAACGGAAGTGTCCATTATTACTTCAACCAATTCAAGCGAATATAATTCACGAGAGACTTCAACAGTGTTTACTTACTTTCCATTATTATCGCATATAAGCTCTAACATTTCAAAAGAGGAAAGTTGACATCATAAATGAACAAGGAAGGTCCTTATCTATAAGCTTGAAAAACGAAAAATTATTACATCAATCATTGATGACAGTATTAGATTTTGTCTCTGGAATATGGATGATTTCGTCAAAAAAATGGAGATGAGCTGAAGTATGAAAATAACGTAATTAAGATTATTTGCGAAATTAAAAAAGAACACATAGAGAGAAGGAGACAAAAGTCTAAAAGTGACACTATTTGAGGAAAACTGGGTAAAATAATATTTTAATTATAGTTCAGAAAGCTAATTTTTGCTTGTATTCAATTGAAATGGATGAGAAAATAAGGAATATTAAAGAAGGCTCCAAAGCTTGAAACTGCGAAAAGTCGATTTCGTGATAGAACAAGAGTATAAAGGAAGATCAGTGATAATGCAATGACCGGTTAGTTGCCTTTACCTTTTATATCTCACTACCAACCTTTCAAATGCTTATACGTGGATAAATTTAAGCTTGATAAACTAAAAAACACCATACTTGCGCAGAAGTCTGTTATTTAAATTTTACTTACCTTTGTGACGTTTGAAATAGGCTTCAGTTAATACATGTAATTATAAACAACTACGAGGACCATACAATAAGATTGTGCCCTGACCCACTTCCGTTTGTTGTGCCGAGAAAAGTTGCCCATGAGTTTTCGGCATAGTCACTCTTCATGTCAAACACTTACGCTATCGTCTAACATTGCCATTCCAGTAAAATAAATCTTATGTCTTGCTTCTGTAACCAGCTCCTCATAGTGTCAAATTTGTTACCACGAAGTTATTCCTTTATTCAGTGTTGTAAATGTGGCCTGGGATGGTTGGGATTTTCCTCTCTCTGCAAAAATCTTCCCTGGTTCTGTTTTCCGAAATATCCCTCAAGCCTGGGATATGAACGGATATACCGTTCGAATACTCTTGGGGCTCGGAGATGATGGATGCTTCCGCAACAAACTCTGATGTTTTGTTTCTAGGTTGAGTGATGGACCCTGTAACAACTCTCCCCTGGCAGTCACTCCTGCCACTATATGCCGCCAGTTATTTCCGGTTTGAGAAAAATATCCTCTCACTGAAAACACCCAGCAACCCACTATAACAAGAGTAACCGACAAAAGGAGCTGAAACAGAGGAGGATCCTCGATGGGACCCCACAATTAAAGCCTTTACTGTAGGTTAGGTAAGCAAGTTGTAATATTAAGTTCAGAAACAAATCTAGAAATCCTTTTTCATAAAACGTATAATGTGAACTATTAGTTTGTCAAATTCACAGGAAATTACAATCTTATTACAAATGTGACCTATCGCTCTATAGGTCATAATCCTATACAACGAATCGATTGAATAAATCGTAGAAATCATGACACATTCCAATATACTCAACAAATACACTATGATATGAATATATATAATTAATACTCAAATAATTACACTCAAATTCCTGATAAACAGGGTATCCAACTTTTTCACTCAAATTATGACTTGGATTCCTATCTTCCCCTTCTTGTGGTTTTCACAATTTCACGCCACAAATCCACGATCCGGAAATGGGAATCTACTATTAAATCGATGAAGAAAACGTTTACCAAATATGAAAACAATCGCACGAATATACTAGGAGATACGAGGTAGTGGTCACGAACCCTACTGCCGGCTATCAACCCGAACACGTGGTTACGAAGAAAGGTGAAAATTGGAATATTCAAATAATTCCTTCTGATATCAACGTAAGATAGATCAAATAGATAATTGGAAAACTTTAACAACAATATTATCGCGACATAGAATGGCAAGAGATTCATACAATACCAAATTCTCGACGTTAGGAAGGAATCTTCAAGTTCATCCAAACACGATTTCCTTAACACCAATTGAAGCAATACATTTCCCGACGAATATTTACTACATGTAAAACATACTTCATTCAAATAAACTATCTCACTCATACACGAAAAAGACACATAATCCGACGAAACTGAAACTGGTGAAAGTTTACACTTACCAAAATATACGCGAAATTGAAGATTCTCAGGAATAATTAACAACGAATACGAACTCAAAATACGACGATCTAGAAATTCCACAAGGATGGCAATCAGGAATCCATAGATACTTGTAGACTTCATAAATGTAGATACGCTGTACTCTATTACGTAATCATTATCTAATTTCTATTTCAATATCGAACACACCAATTATCTAGTTGTTTCCCCTGATGGTTTCACAAGCAATTATAAGGACTCGTGGTCACTCAAGTCGACATGTACAATTGTTAGTTACATTTTTTGCCGTTAGGCGGCTCTTGTCATACATCAGTGTTTCAACTCAGGTTTCGTACATCTTCACAAAATATAAATAAAAAATCACTAAAACAATAATAAAAATAACCAGAACACTTTCTGGAGGAATAAAGGGTAGCGTAACTACAAAATGTTCGCTACAACCCATCAGAAATTTTCTGGCTCCTGTTCAAACATGCCAAATTATCACGAAGGACCTGGTGCAGTCACTGTTTTTGATCATCTGATAACATTCAAGACACCCAATGATAACTAACCTTTTTTAAATTCTAAGTGGTCACTTAAAATTGAATGAATGCTGTGTTGCATATGTCAACAATGTCAGTAAGAGCCCAAATGATTAATCTATATCATTTTCTTTTTATTCTTGAACACGATCAATAACATCCTGAGTAATGGCTATTTATGGTATTCCGGGACGTTCTTCATCTTTGCATGACTCATGTCTGTAGGTGCTACTAATTTACTGTGGGATATGAAGGTGTTTTACCAGCTGATCTGCACCATATCACTGTGAACTTTTGAGTGTGATAGATTTATCATCCGGAAGCACTCAATCACAACTAAGGATCCATTTTCCTATATAGCCTAATCTTCCGTTATGTTTCTATCTGTACGATAAAGAAAGTGTATTAGGTATATGTTTGAAACTTGAAACACATACAAAGGATAGATTATTTATACGACAAAATTTGATTAATCAGAAGCAGACGAAATTTGGTCAGGATATGAACTTATATTATGGTTCTCCTACACCTCAACAATCCCAAAACTCTCACAGGTTTAATTTTCGAGATTAAACCAGCAAGTTGTAAAGTGCAGAAAAGGAAATTGACAGACAAAAGAAAAAATAAATACTCGCTCCTGCGGCCGAATTCAAATTGTATTTAAGTTTTGCATAGTTGCTAAATGCACTAATCTTAATGTTGAAACTGTGTTTGTGGTGAAAAGGACTGAAACAGAAAGGACACTGTTGTATGGAACATTAACTGAATCAGTAAGGAGAATTAAACCTTATTACTGTTTCGAGAACATTTTGAAGTGTACAAATTCTGTATGAGATAGTTAAATAATAGTTGTAGAAATGTGTAGTATGCTAAATCAATTCAGCTTAAATGTATACTGTATCCAAGGATCGTGGGTTGCTGTAGTGAATACTAATGCGTAGTGTTGATTTGTTTCAGAGTTGCCAAATGATAAGTTGACATGTTTAAGCTGTATTCAGAGAAAAAAAATATATAAGAGAAGGGGAGGGGTATTAATATTTTAGGATATTAAAATTGTGTGGATGGAAACTATATGAGTTAAAATAAATATATAAGTGTCGTAATTTGTTTATGATTTATGAACCCAAAATAAGAAATGTTTTGCCTGAACGGGCAATAATTATATTTCAACTATACCCAGTAGAATTTTATGCATATAGAGACGGATAAAATTAAAGCTGCGCGCTCCGAACGCACGAAAACATTCTTAGAATATAAATCGTTCATCACGAAAACAATGGTCTGAGTAATTTCCATGCAAAACGTTGCATTCTACCGTAATAGACATCCTTGAGAGGAAGTTGGATGAAGAAAAAAAAAAGAAAAAGAAAACACACACACAAAAAAAAATTCCGGATTCTATAATTTCCGCAACATTTAATTCCGAACTAAGAGAGATAGAGGTTTCCTGTTTGCACCACCGGAAAGAGGATGTTTAAATGAGTCCAGCTCCTATCCTGTCGGTCAGAAGAAAATTTCCTTCATTAGTGTGCAATCCATTGTTGCGGTGTAAAGGTGGATGTGATTCGCGAGCGTTTTCGTGCCCTGATTTTTTATGATTATAAGTCCGGTCTAAGCCAATAACAATGCCTGGAAAGGTTACAGGGAGCATTTCTAGACTCTGTTCCTTCACGTACCATAGTGTACGATTGGTTTGCAGAGTTTCGAAGGGAAAGAACCACCCTTAAATATGAGGAGCACACAGGGCACCCAGCAACGACAGTGACTGAACAAAATGTGTTGCGCGTGGAAGCTGTTGTGAAGAAAGATCCGGGAGTGACTTACAGGAAAATAGAGGACTGCACTTATTAAAAAAAGAAAGAAAGAAAGTAAAAAATAGGGCATGGAAATGCTCGCGAGTCACATCCATCTTTACACCGAACACTTATAAAGAAAAATGTCTTTTGGGCGATATCTCTACCTACCTTTACTCATCTAAACATCCTCTTTCCGGTAGTGCAAACAGGAAACTATCTCTCTTCGGAAAATTATTCTGTTTCTTTGCTTTACCCAAGTTTCTCTCTATTCAGATCTCTCTTGTGGTAGAATGCAACGTTTTGCATGGAAATTTCTCAGCCCATTGCTTTTTTGATGAACGATTTATATTCTAAGCATGTTTTTATGTGGTTCGGAGCGTTCGAGGTCAAGGGTGTCCTTGTAAGTGAACTTCTAAGTTTTCAAAACCTCTATGTGAGTGAATTAAATATATCTAGAAATAACTTAATTATTCTAAATACAAGTTAATAGATACTGGACCAAAATAAATGAGTGAATTATTTAGATTTCACATATTTACAGTAAACCAAAGTGTGTAAATGAGTATACTAATATTTTAGTGAGCAAAGATTCGATAAAAGGGGACCAGGCGTTGTGCAAATTCCTTCGGTCGATGTTAAGAGTAGATGTTTTGGATATGGTATAACAAGCATCCTTAACTGAGTGATGTGTGCATGCTTTGAATTTTCATAAAATGTGTTCCGTTTCTATTTTGTATTTTCGCTATGTAAATGTTTATAAATGCGAGAAGTAGAATTTTCGGATTCAGCATTCCTCTCATGTATTCCGATCCTGGCTCATTAAGTTGTGCTTAGTCATTCCAATATAAGTTTTCTTACGACGAAAAGTGATTTCGTACACACCTGAGGATTGTATTTAAGGGTGTTCGGAAGTTCAAATCAATTCAGGAATTTGAAGTACCTTGGATTGAATCGAAACGATCCGAAATTCTTTTCGAAATTCTGACATTCCGGGATCACAAAAATTGGTATTCCAATTGATTTCGATTCTAGAATATCCCGGAATTCCGAACATTCTTAATTGCATGTAATCGGAAAATAACTCCTGTATCCGGTAAATGACTTCTGTAAATTTTCTTGGGTTCACATTTGTGGGGCTTAGAAGCAAAAGCTGCAATCTCCATTTTGTGGGAAACCGAGATTTTGATTGAATTGTATACATTAAAGTGTCTAATGAAGGTAAATGAAGGTAAAGCCCTACTTCTTTGTGTATTTTGTAGTTTTGTGCGTAGGAAGCAGAGGAAAAAAGTACCCATATACTACTACAGGTTTTATGGTAGTAGTTATATTTACTACCATAAATTTTCTTTAGGCTCTCCCGTAAAATTTTCTGGAGTGGAGATTGCAGCTTTTGCTTCTAAGCCCCACATTTAGTCTATTTTTCAAAAATCTCCTTAACCTGTTGTGTAATTTGTGGAGAAATTAATAAACTGATAAATTTGGATTTTTTTTATTTGTATTTTTAGTTTGTTTGTTCTTGTTGAATATAGCCTTGACTGAATTATGTCAGTCCTGTAACTGCTTTTGGATATGTGCAGTTCCGATGCCTATGGAGAAAATGCGATTGATTTCAATGGCTAAATCGGAAGTGTTGGAGCATAATCTACACGCTCTAAGAATTTTCTTTTTCAAAGTGTTAGTTTGTGACTTGAGAGAATGGCTAGATTGTTGCTGAATGTATCCTGTGCTGGTAGAGTTTTTTTTTTTTTTTTTGTAAACTTTCGTTTCCGTCTAGAAACGTCTGGACCTGATCAGAATCTGATTTATAGATCAGGAGACAATCATTGACATATAGAAACGTATTTAGCAAACCTCCACTCTCTTTCATACATTATGAAGGAATCGGTATGATCTATTAATATGTTATCTATAGTGGAGAAAGAGAGCCTCCGATTGCCAAACTTAGCAATAGAAGAACTAACAAATTAATCAAATTATCTCTCAGTTTGTGTGTCAGTTTGAGAATTGATTTTACTTGTAGAAGGATGTTTTAGATATTGAAAGCCTTTATTACCTCACTTTAATTAACGTATTAATGGATCATGGATCATATCGGAATTCTATATTGTTTAAACCAGAGTTGAGATTTGTTAAATACATTCGATATATCAAAGATTGAACTTGTTCTATCAATCAGATTCTTTCAATCAGATTCTTTCAATCAGATTCTTCTGAATTCGAATAACTTCTTAAAAGTCTAAATTCTTGCCATCTAAGATTAAAATTCACACATGAGATAGAACTTTGCCGTCCTAAGATTCTTGCCATCCTAAATCTATTAGTTTCCAGACGTAATAACTTTCAAACGACAGTTTACAGGAAACATTCAGCCAGCACAGAACAAGTTCACCAACAATCTTGGGTTGGCCAAGAGGTTAGCACGTCCATTATCTCTGTGTGTATAATGGTCACAGGTTCAGTTTTCCCTGGGGTCCAATGAGCGGAGTTTTTTTTAAGCCCCCTTACTAAACACTGTAAGTCTCGTCCTTAGAAGCTCACCAGCTCGTTAAGGATGTTAATAACAATACAATCAATGAATAAACCAACAATCTAGTCATTCCTTCACATCACACTCTATCATTTGGAAAAACTTTTTCCTTAGAGCATACAGATTCTGCTCCAACCCTTACAATTTCCATTAATGTCAATCACCTTTTATCCATAGACATCTAATATATATATATATATATATATATATATATATATATATATATATATAGTCAACAACAATTACAAGATTGACATAATTCAGCCTACCCTTTATTAACAAGACTAAACATAAAATTAAATAAAAAATCGAAATCCGTCATTTTATCTATTTCTACAAAAATCACATAACAAGTTTAGAAGGTTTTAGAAAAATATACTAAATGTTTCCCCAAGAAAACTTAAAGAAGTCATTTACTGGATACAAAGGCTAATTTTACGATTACACGCAATACACCAAGTCTGTGGTTTGTGTGAGAAGAGCTGCAGGCAGCTCTGAGTAATATAGTTACATAGCAGAGTCAAATTGAGTGTAATTGAATTCACAAAACCTAATGAGAACCGTGCTGCTGCACGTGGGTATTCAGTGACTGAGGGACACTTGCGATACTGGGGTAAGCAAGAAGAAAAGTTAGCAAGACCAAGAAAGAACATCAGAGCTTTCCGTGGTCCAAAGTGTGGGCAATTCCCAGAAATCGGTAATGAGGTCCTGGAATATGTCAAAGAAAGGTGTAATAATGGGATTAGTGTTCTATTGAAATGTTACAGGTTCGTGCTGAAACAAATAGCAAGAAAAACTTATATTTGAGTTGTGCAGTTGAAAGCTAGTTGTGGGTTATTTACAAGTTTCATGAAAAGAAACAGCTCTGTTTGCAGCGTCAAACCTCTCTGTTGCCTTCTGACTACAACTACCAGGTGATCGAGTTGCATCACTTTGTCACCTGAATGCGAGAGAAGTAGAGGTTCTCCGCTATCACAGATTCACAATTCCGATCAAACATCCATTTTCTTTGAATTGGTACTTAATAAGGCGGTTGAAGTGAAAGGTTCGAAAAGTGTGCGTGTAAAAACGACTAGAAGAGAAAACCTCCGATGCACAGTAACACTTGCTGTGATTACAGACGGAAGAAATCTCCCACTTTTGTGATTTTTTAAAAGGAAAACCCTTCCGAAATGTGAAATTCCTGCAGGTATGTTTGTGCAATTACAAGAAAACGGCTGAATGAATGAAGAGCTTATGAAAGACTGAGCCCGGGAGATTTGGATGAGGCGTGCTGTTACTTTACTGCACTTGCTATCTTTGTTCGTTCTGGACAGTTTTAGAAACCACAAAGGAAATCTCAATCTTCGATCATGTCTTGCAGACGCAGGGACGAATATGGCAGTAATCCCAGGTGGCCTTATTTAAACAATACAACCATTGGATATATCGATTAACAAGCCATTTAAGGCCAAAATAGATGATTGAATTGAATTGAATTGAAAATGGCTTTATTAGAGCTGGCGAGGTTCAGCCGGAGGCTGCTCTACCACCTAACCCTTGTCAATGATCGAAGGAAGTCACACGTACACACCAAGGACGTAAACATTCAGCGTCTACCATTGGAGCAGATGTGTCAGCGGATCGCCAGCAGTTGGCTTTGATTTCATCGGAAACCATCATCAAAAGTTTCAAGAAGACAAGAAGATCCAACAGGATGAATGGTTCAGAGGATGATTTCTGTTTGCAAGATCCTGATGAAGAGGGACCGGTAGTAGCGGATCTTGAAAATTACTTCAGAAAACCTTGAGAATGATTGAAGTATATCTGACGTCAAAGCTGATTGATTGGTACCGTAAGTAACGAAAATTGCGAACACTAATATTTGTGCACAGTTCATTGTTCATACACGTCATTAAGCTGCTCTGACATTGATTGAAATAGAACTTCCTTATCAGGGAATAGGACAAAATTCAATTGTACAAAGCAACTTCCGCTGCTTATGGACAGTGATGCAAAGTAATGGGAAATAAAAGATTTTCTCTACTACATCGAATACATGTGAGTTACATTTTTTTCCTTCTTCCTAAGTTGAAGTGTTTCTTAAAGGCCGATTTAATAGATAATGTTCATAGTGATTTGGTGAGTCAAGTTCGTATTTCTTTAAAAATTGTTCTTCGCTCAATTAGTGACTGCCCATCCAAGTATACTATCTAATTCCGATACACGAAAGTTCCTTCTCTGTTTTAAGAATAGATTTTTACGAGTAAAATTTCAAGGCATCTTTCTTTTCAATTCGTATGTTTTACATGGACAGTTTCGTGAGTTAAAATTTTAGGGAAAATGTGGGCGCATTTTACAGGCAAAATATTTTGGAGAAGTGCGTAATACGCGAGTAAATATGTAAATACAGTATTAATTTATATTTAGAATAATTAAATCATTTTGAGACAGATTTGAATTCATTCACTTAAAGTTTTCGAAAACTTAGAAGTTCATTTAATTTTGGCAGATCCCTTGGTTCTCACTTAACACTCATCATATCCACACAGCTTCAATTTTTTGTCTCTCCATATACATAAAAACCGACACTTTTTATTTCGGGTTTATAAATCATACAAGTTACTACAGTTATATGTATGCTCACTCACAGTTTCCATACATACAATTTGCCTCAAAAATTACTAATACACTGTAATTTTATTTAGAAGTTTTTTCTGTACACAGCTTAAATAGGTCAACTTATATCTGATAACTAAAAAAAGTCAAAGAATGTGAATTAGTATTTCCTACAGCAAGCCACAATCCTTGGACATAATATTATTTAAGTTAAGATAAGATAAGATAAAATTAATTGTATGGGCGGTAGTTATTATTTAAGTTAAATTTGTTCAGTATACTACAAATTTCTACAACTATTATCTACAAATTCATACACAATTTTTACACATTCAAATTGTTCCTGAAACAATAATCGTTTTGTTTTTGATTCAGTGAATGTTCCGTGCAATAGTTTAATTTCTGTGTCAGTATTTTTCCTTGAACGTAGTTTCAACATTAAGACTGGAGCATCTGGCAACTATGAATAACTTCAATACATCATAGGTTATTTACCGAGCGGCAGTAGCTCAGTTTGTAGAGCTTTGGCTTTTCAATCGGAAGGTCCTGGGAAAGATCCCAGCGGGCGCACATCCTGACTGAGGTAGTCCAGGTTTTTTTTCTGTCAGATTAGACAAATTCCAGGACAAACTAGACCCTGGAGAACTACCTTCTAACATCCTTCCCCCCACCCATATTCCAGTCTGAGCCTGAGATAAAGGTCATTTGTAAATTTAACATAATGGATTAGTTAAAAAGATAAAATGAATTTTATGGGCGGTAACAGCACTATGGCTTACGCCCGTCCCGATACGGGGGAAGCCCCTTATCTTGATCATGTCAAAATTTAGCTGTTAATTAAAATAATAAAAGAATATAAAAGATGAAGATGTAAAAGGTCTTCACAATCAGCCCACTGGTGTAAATGACCAGTATAACAAGGAGGCTTTACAAAATATAAAACAAAACTACACTATAAAACTTAATGGAAGCCTGTAAATGGGCCTTCACAAGATAGAACAAAACTACACTATAAAATTTAACAGCTAAGGGGCATAATCATATAAAATAAACGGAAATCATAAAACTCTCCAAAAACAAGTAAAAGTTTACCGTTTAAGTTTAGGTTTATACCTAGGTTTCCCTTTCCTTCCTACGAGATTAAAATCCATATCCATCAGGTGGTCCTGAATCATATCTGAAGCCAAAGATGAACTTGGTTCATCGATAGTATGTGCAGACTCTTCCTGAGCTAATTGAGCAGACAAAACGTTCGTCAGAGTCTTAATGCTTGTAGCGAGAGGCGAAGTTCGAACTAATTTCGGGACTTTATAGGGACTAAAAGTAGTCTTAACACGTGGAGCTCTAGAGTTCTGCACAGGCGTGTGTTGTCCCTGACTCTGCGTCGGCATATTGCGAGGAGTCTCCGATTCTTTGGGCGGCTTCGGAAGGTCGTCATGCACATCAGACTCTGTTTGTGTTGATACATTAACTGTCTGGGTACCAACCGAGACAGTTTTAACTGCGAGTCTGGCTACAACATGTGAAAACGCACCCGAGGGAAGGGTACGTTGAGACTCTTTTACGCGACGTTTTGCATCGCCAGCAGATATTTTCTCAATCACCATCAGCTCTCTAATGCGTTTTTCTTCTTTAAATACCGAACAGTCACGCGACCAGGCCGTGTGATCACCCTTGCAGTTAACACACTGAGGTTTCAGTGATGTGCAAGGATCCGCACGTGGCTACTGGTACCGCATATTGCACATACAGCAGAGGTCGCCTTACACGACGTGCTGGTGTGTCCATAGTGCTGGCATTTAAAACAGCGGAGCGGACTCGGTATGTAAGGACGGACAGGTAAGCAATAGAATGCTGCCTTCACGTCCTTGGGGAGCTGTAGCATGGCAAACGTCAAAATTAACGAACTCGTGGGTTGCAGTTCTCCCCTCTTTCTTGTTTTAATTCGTCGAACATTGACTACACCTTGGCTGGCAAGTTCATCCTTAATCTCTTCTTCAGGGACATCTTGCAAGTCCCAACAAGATATTACGCCCTGACTATAATTTAGTTGACGATGCGGTTCAACTTGAACCTCGAATTGTCCTAGGGTCTTCATTCGCAAGAGATTAGTTGACTGCTTGTAAGTTAACGTCTCCACGAGCAAGGTGCCGTTGCGAAGCTTTTTAACATGTGCAAGTTCGCCGGCGACATGATTCAGTTGTTTTTGTATGATGAAAGGGAATAACCCCTTCAAACCACCTGGATTCTCTGCTTCATTCTTTACTTTAATAACAAGATATCGTGTGATAGTCGGTACGATACTTGTCTGTTCCTCTACTTCGATTTTTTCTGCTCTGTCACTAGTTGTTTCGGTAACTATATGCGCCTTCTTTCTATTATCTTCAGTGACTTTCTCTTCATTCTGTCTCTTTGTCTTCTTCTTCTCCTTTTCTGTGCGCGAAGGCGACTTGTTAGGATGTGGTGGAGCCATGATGAATATTAGCCGTAAATGTCCACACTTCTCCGTCTTCGTTCTGAGGAGCCAACGAGGCTGCCGGGTACTACCCTCATCACCCTTGTCAGCAAGCTAGAAATCGAGGCGAAGTCCAATGACTTGGCGTCGAAATCACTTGTACTCCCGACTGATGGATACTTGGGACACTCACTACCCCGAGTGTTGGCGAGACCAAAGGTCCGAAGAGCTCCCCAATGGCGCACTTCCCAGTCTCAACGAACTAGACCATCCAAGAATCTGCTGTTAAGAACTAGGCGCTATCCAATGGTTCCGCCCCCTTTCCCCTGGGCCCAGGGGCCATCGTCAATCCAAATACATCCTGTCACATCCTTGGTCATTGCACGGAGGCGCAACTCACAGCACAAGAGGAGATGAAATAATGAGTCATCAATGGATAAAATGGGGTGAATGTAAATGAAATCCTCTCTGCTGGTCCTCCTTTCAAGCAGCGTAGATGTTTAACTGCGAGGGCTGATTGCAGCCAGCAGAAGCCAGCTGGACGATGGGGTCGCCAATTCCCTACGCCGTTGTTGGCTAATTGCAACCAGCATAAGCCAGCTGGACGATGGGGTCACCATTTCCCTACGCCGTATACGAGCAGCGATGGTCTGCTGCTCGGGCTATGTGATGGTTTCATCACGTTGCGGTCCGTAGACCTGCGATGAGGTCGCCAGTCCCCTACGCTATTGGGAAGTAAAAATTCTCAACAGAGAGGCACTCTGGCCCTGCTGTTGTACTTCCCATAGGCAGCAACGATGTTGGCTGCTGCCAGGGCTGATTGCAGCCAGTAAAACTGACTGGGCGATGGGGGCGCCACTTCCCTACGCCGCGTCATGGATTAGTATGCGGCAATAGGATTGCTTATTTATTTTTTCTTTTGTTTCTCTATTTTCTTTCTTTTCACTTTTCTTCCCTACTATTCTTCATAATTAAACTTCCGCGGTTTTACTCTTGAAAATGAAACTCTATGAGTTTTGAAATTGTCGAGATGTAGTTGTTAATACTGTAATTACCTGCACCAACTGGAGGCTATTTCCAACGCCAGGTAAATAAGTCGTACATAATAAACCTAATAAACTAATTTATCTATTATCAAAGTATCTATATATACTATAAGTGTGTTCATCACGACATGATTAAAATTTACTCTTTTTCAATTTTCTTGGTAACCTCTAAGGCCTTTGTGGTGGAAATAGATGGTCTAAAATTAACTTAATGCAATTGTGGTAGTGTGCTTGGTTTTTCCATTCTTATGTTAATTCCTGAATACGTTGTTACTTTGTGTGTATCAAAATTGCAAATTATCATCAAGCTTTGTAGTATCCCATTTCTATTTACGTAGTATGTTTTACACTTAATTTGGAAGTTTTTAAGATTTGACTGGCATACACCTGTATCTGTAAATTTTTTGTGATATATATGTTTGAAGAAGTAGCACCTGGATTTGAATGTGAGACTCCTGGATGACAAGGCAACGTTATAATTACCTACCAGTTAGTGATTTATGTTTGAAATTCAACAAGTTTACTATGCATACGTAATTCAATTTACGATATTAATTTTACGATATTAATATCGTATAATGTCGTCCAATTTACGATATTAATATCGTATAATTTTAATATTATATTTAAAACAATATTAATTTGTTTGTTTGTTTTAAGGATCCGAGACCAACTACATGATCTTGATTCAGTAATAAGAGAGAGATGTTGCATATGTTTGAAGACCATGGCAGGCTTAGCTGGTGGAAGAGAATCCATTATCGAGACTAACACAATTCCAGAATTAGCAACTCTTATTGACGACAGTTCTGTGGCCGTCGCTTTTAAAGCTTTGCTTGCTCTTGAAATGATTGGAGCAAATTGGATCGGTGAGTATTTTTAGGTTTTGGATTCTATGAAGTTTGGTGTGCTCATTAATGCATGTACACTTACATGCTCACATACTCAGTAAGATTTTTTTCTTTCAACATAGGACTATTTTGAAAGTTTAAAATGGAAATATGTGATGTTTGGAAATTGACTAACTTTGTACTTCAAACCTATTTACTGTATTCTACTCCTCAAGTTTCTAAAAGAAACTAGACTACCTATAGGTTACTTAATTAATGTTTCTACTGGTCAGTTTTTAAAACAAATTTTGGCTATCGTGAAATGATAAATGGATCAAGTGAAAGAATGTAATTGACTACTAAATCAACAGACAGTAGAAAACAACTAAGAAAATAGACAGGATTTCTGTTCTTGTATCCGTGAATTTCACATAATGATCTTAACACAACTTCCAAACGTGGTTTTAAAGCATGTTGAAACCTTTTCTATTTAAATCGATACATCAAGATAAATTGGAGAAGTCACTCATCTATAGAGCAATTTATACTTGTGTAAAGGACGGCGTTAGGCAGACAGAGAGAAGAAATGTTTATAAACGTAACGGTCAAACCCGTACACAGATATAAAGTAAAACAATGTCTTCAACGTCTTGTAGTTCCTTAGAAACTAGTTGGTACATGTGCTTACATCACATGTAGATAATGCAACATTATATTTACTTATATTAAGTGTAGGACTTGATCATTATACCGACGAGAGTTCTCAACATGCAACGGATGGCAAGAAGAAAGGTTGTATTGCTACAGGGTGTTTGAAGGTTTTTCTGCTGTGGGAAGATTGATCAAAGTTATAAAAATAAATTCCTTGTGCATGTATTAAGTTGTTGGAAATCTTTTGTTTACTTACTTATTTTCAATTGTTATAAAATAATTTCTTATAATTAATTATTTTGTGGCTTTACATCTAATCGACATAAGGGCTCCTTTAGATATTTTTAAATAGTCAAAGTCTAATAACTTCCTGATTTTATGAAATGCTTACCTTCTAAAAGAAAAAGAAAGAGAATATATATCCTGATCACTTTTCAACACAACCATCCGATTGCCCAAGAAGACTTGCTCTTGCGCAAAAAAAATGTCTATTGTCTTTGATGTGTAAGTCCCCCGTCTTGGACTCGTTCTTCTAGCATGTGACTTATGTTAGTGATACCTTCATTCCACTATTGAAGATGAGGAACTATCTCGAAAAATATAGTAACTTTTATTGTGTGTGTTAAATGTTGAGTAGTGCACATCAATTCTCTGAAGAAGCAACTTACGTATAATTCCTTTCCTCTCTATTCAAATTTTGCCTTTTATTTTGCTTATTCGGCACTTTCTTCTCTGTACCTAAAAGCACAGAGACAGAGAAAACTGCATATTTCGGCATGTGTAACGTCTTCTACATGCATGAAATATAAGACACGTACATAACATAAGAAACATAAGGATAATGAACAAAGCGATAGTTGTGTTACAAAAGGGACGACACATCAAGTTTGGAATATTTATCTGACGCATTATGTACAAGTTTTAGAGTGGGATCGTGTAAGGTTATGTGTTGAAAATGAAACGCAAACAGTGGAGAATGGATGTGTGAGGACAATTCATAATTTGTACGGGAAGGTAAGAAAGAAGTCGAAGGTGAAGAATGAGGGGTTAGGAGTTATTAAGTTATTTTATTTTTTCGTTCAAACCGTAAATGAAGGCAAGTGACGGCGTGATTAGGCGTTCGTCTCAGGAGGCAGAACGTGGATTATTGCGACACGGAAAGACAGATCAAAACTGGTGTTATGTGGCTGAGTGTGTAAGGCAGGGGTGAGGAAAGTCAACGCAGAGAGAATTATTTTCTCCCTCTACCACGTGCACCTTCACGCCGAGGGTGAAGAGTGAACAGTCAAGGTTTCTACCAATATCAAGTAAATGACTCACTACATCAGTGTTGCCGGGATGCAGGATAATTATTTATTTGATATTATCTTTAGTTCAAACTGAGCACGCAGTTTTTAAGAACTGGAACTGCTTTTATCGTGGATCCGAACACGCTTGAATTTTTCTTACAAAACAGACGTCCACCATATTATTGTATATTTCAACTTTATTATTTTATTCATTTAATCATTTTCATAATTTTAGATGTTACAGTGTATTTAGCTTGTAAGATATTTTTGTTTAATCGAGTTGTCTTTAATATTCGTTTCTCGACGTCTGAAATATAATGGATCACGATTAAACATTAAAATTATTCTTAGCTCCAAGATAACAGTTACGTAAGTCAAAACAGAGCAGCACGAGACAGTGAAATAATTTATAATCTCATGAGTACTTTCCTACGAAAGAAGACTTTTCTTAATTACCAGGATTCAACCTTGCTTCACACAGGATATAAGAATTGTTACGTACATTTGTCCTCCTTCACGAGTGTCATACGCCGATCTGAAAAACTATTGTTTATGTGAATGTTAACACAAGAACCTTTCTAAGAAGTGTTTTTAAATTTTGTAAACAGTTTCACCTTAAACAGTTGTATTCCTCCCATATGAAAGTTCCCAATACTTCCTTCAATTAGAAAATAGACTGATATAACTATTAGCTAAAAACTTCTCTTTACGCTCACTCGCTCGACCACCGTCATTAAGTATTCAACTTGGCTTCGATAGAAGTCTGCACTCTTGCGTTAGCCAAGTTACTACGTTAAGATTCGTCAAACAGTTATCTTCGAAAATAGAAACTACTTTGGACTTTGTCAAATTACAGAACTTGGTATATTTGGTTCAAACACGCTTGAGCCACTCGTAAAGTGATAAGTGACAATTCTAGTTCTTGATTACGAAGTGCAAATTATTCGACAGATCAACACAACAGAAAACATCTTAAATCCGAAAGATATGTTGTTTTCTCTAGAAGTATGTTTTGGTGTATAAATTTAAATTGGTATGATTTTGGTAATTGGAGCTCTTTTAAATTATTTGTATTCATTTGCTATGCAATATTTCAATGTGTTTAAATATGTAAGTAAATTCTCATTTGAGTCATGATCCATAATTCCTACGTCGACGAGGTGTGTTGACATCTCTTATGTAATTCCATGTTTTGTTTGAGCTAATCTTTGTGTAGTTAATTTATAATTTGAGCTACGACTTCCAATAAATGTCGATATTAAATGATTATTTGTCTTTGCTCTACCCAAAAGCCCAGTTTTTAAGAAGATGTTCAGCACCTGTGTTTTCTAGGTACCTTCCCGACAGTTCAGTCATTTATCAATATATCGAACCCCGAAGTGTAGGGTGATTATTGAACAGCATGATAGTTTAAAGGATACAAGATCAAACCGCGTTTTGGGCCTAGAGTTTGTTGGCGTTAAAGTTTATAATGTGGAGAAAATTATATCGGTTAATTTTCTATCTTTCTTTCCTTCAGGGATAACCGTTATCGCTTTTAGTAATGGAAAAATGCTTAAAATGTTTAATTTGAAAGTCATCAGTACGATTATTAAATTGAATGGAATTATTTTTATGGCCGTGTGGAAACTATAACTGGGAAAGGGGAAGTACTATCGCAACAGTTGTAATGCGTGACTAAGGAATACCCCTGGAGAAATCTCAGTCAGGATGGCCAACCTGCGAGTTTGATCTCGGGACCTCTACCAACTGAGCCACGGCCTTGATGTATATTATTCCACCACCTTTCCAGATAACAAGAAGGTTTGAAAAATGACGTATTACTATGTAATTGGCTGGAAAGTGATTTACAAACAAAACAAACCCATTTCTTTACCTGATTGTTTCTGGTGGTGAGGTTGCAAAGAGTTGTTATTCAAATTTCACATGACTTTTAGGCTTACAACGCACTTAGACCAGACACATTATTACGATAATTTTAATCTACGTTCTGAACATATTTGTGATGATCTGATAAACATTTCCATCAGGTCCGGCAACGCTGCTCAACTCAAAGTAACTCCTGTAGGTTCGGCATATATTTTGTGTCCGTGCAAGCGACCTGGAATTAAGCTGGCTACCTTGATGACGTAGAATCCTCATCATTGGTGTAAAGAGACGAGATCATCTTTTTTTTTGATGACGCAAGAGTGTCCACGGTTGTAAATTCAAATGCTTAGAGCTCTACCTGTCGCCTCCACATAAAAAGCATCGCAGAATGTGCAAGTTAGGATGTAAATTATTTTCGAACTTGTAGCAATTACCCTTGGGACTTTAAGTTTAGTGACTACTAGCAGTATCGATAGGTAGAAGTGATAAAGATGGAACAGGTCATGCCAAGGTGTCTCTTGCATATGTGAGCATCCGTTGGCTAGATCAGTGGAGAAGGGTTCGTACGGTCCAAGATGTTTCTATGATTGTGGGGAAGAGTACTGAAAAACTCATCTCGTCTTGGCGAGAAATTCTGATCTTGAGTCTGTATCAGATCGGAGAATTGATATTGGGAATGTAGGATTGTTTGATCTTGGTTAGTTTAGGACAGAACTGGGTGATTTTAGCCGGTGGACGTGTAAGTAGGTTGAATGTGCAAGGATGCAGATCGGATCTGCTTGGTTACAAAGTTAGGTGGGTATCATCGGTTGACTAAAGTATCATGGAAGCATTGATAACAGAGGTGGAGAAAGTAACAACTTTTTGTGTGATAATGATGAGAACTGAATAAAGTAATTATTGCAAATGCCTGGTAGGTTTCATGTTAACAAAAGTGTAAGGATGTTTATTCCTAGGGTGATGTCTCCGTCAAGCAATGTAGCTCTTTTGTTCAAAATGGTCCAAGTGATGTAGACAACACAGAATTGGTTTAGCTATTCAGGTTGGCTTCACCATCTGACTATACAGTGATGGTATCATCTAAGAAACGGATCCTAAGTAGTGGACATAGAGGTTGGTTTTATCAGAAATCTTGTTCAGACTTGTCCATGAACATGATGGCTGATGAAATAGCCATTCATATACCGATAGCTGTCCTTCGGATCTGAAGATAGTGTTTGTTCTCGAAGGTGTTACAGGTGAGAAATAGGTTAACTAGATTTATAAGGGAAACTAAAGTTGGGGTTTGGGGTTTCGGTTTTTAGTTGTGGAAAAGTTTGAAAGTTGCGGTGCCATGGACTTGATGATAGTTCATGTACAGAGAAGTAGCATCTATATTAACAACGAGTATGTCGGAATGAGAGGTTATAATTTAGAATTATTTCTAGGACCTGGTAGGCGTAGCGTATGTAGATAGGCAGCACTTGAATATGTAGTTGAGGAAGTATTCAACAAAAGCGGAAATACATTCATTAAAGGAATTGTCCATAACTGTCCACAATTAGTCTTCCTGGGATACCCGATTTATGGATTTTCGGTAATAGGTAGAATATAGGAGTGCGTGGACTGTTCGGGGATAAGTATTTAATGAAAATTTCAGATATGCTCTCATTAGGACAGCTAACTATGATAAACTAAGAAATTGTTACTTACATCGTTAGAGATAGAGACAGGTGTGCGGGCACTTCACACACATAGAAAGTTGTCAACATTTAGCTAAAGGTTTGGTCACATAACAGAAATGAAAAAGATAGACAGCAGTGGTAATAGGGAGCGGCATCATAGCAGCATTTGAATTGGCAACTTAACTGCAATACTCTTCTTTATCTTTTTTTCATTTCTATTATCAGGCATCCACATCAAACCTACTAACATATTTTTCATATTTAGTGACCCACCTTCCACACCTGTCTCTTCGCATCCTTTGCACATATTGAGTTGCGCGTTTCCAGGGTCACGCGTCACAGGCAGTTGTTCACCTTCCGCAATTTGGGCCAGGCTATCCCTAGAGATTGTCGGATTGCCGGAGTTCCGACAGTCCGAGAATCTCCTTTGTTCCCTTCGTCTTGAACTCAGGATGGCTTGGGACAAACTTTTGACCAGGCGTCCAGAATGTAATCCTGATTTTTCGTTCCTCATGTTTCAACATGTTGGGAGGGAATTGTTAAACGTTAATTCGTACTTTATTTATAAAATAGAATTAACACGTACCATTTAAGGACAGCACTAGACAACACAAGACATTCACGTTGACTCCGAGATCAGAAAGAAAATGTTTGATTAGTAACATAAATTTCACAATACTAGTTCTAGAAGTTTTTCCATCCATGGTCTGACGATCATTCCGCTGCTTTATGATGTTCCGTACCTACCCGAATCATAAACCTGCCAACAGAATGCAATATATCCCCTTCAACAGCGCCCATACATACCAAACGCCCTCTCCCAATACGCTCGTGCTGTCCAAGGCACCCGTATCCGCTTTGACGACATATTTCAAAATAATTTCAATACCTTCTCAGTCTCCATCGACCTTAGATATATTAGTCACCTTATCCGTAAACTATTGGATATTGCGAAGAATCACAAACACACTAAACGATTTTCGCGCGAAGCTCCCTCCACCACCAATCTCACTCAATACTATCCTAGCCTTCATGTACCCTAAAAACTCCTCAAATTAGCCCGTGCCATCCTGACTGCGTCACCTGATACAGAAATAGTGTTTTCCTCATGATCACAGTATAACTTTCTAACATTCCACTACTCACAAGACCTGCTCGTTCCGATAGCCCAGCAATTGCATTTCCTCCAACCTTATTTACCTCCTACAATGTGACTTATGTTCAGCTTTCTACGTTGGGAAAACCCAGACAGCTCTAACGATCTTTATCAAGAACTATCGTTACTCCTCCGAATCAGAGCTATCTCATCTCCTAATACCCAAACACACTTCACATTACTGTCGTACTTTTGATGAAACCTTCTGAATTAGTATCTTTAAAATTCTTGAACCTGATTCACCTGCCACAGTTAGAAGAGATGGGAGATGTCTATCCTCTCCGCCAGCGATGAATCTGGCGACAACTGCATGTAAATTCTCTGCAACCCAGTTCTTCATATCCTGTGATACTTTTGGTTGATTTTCCTTGCATCTCCTTTCTCTTATTTTATCTTTTTTCATCACATACCTTGTTCATTTATAAGAATCATCATCATCGCTGTTTCTTTACCCTCATTATTCTTTCAGGAAGTCTCAGTTATTTCTTCTTCCTCATTTCCTTCACCTTGTTCTTCTTTTGCTATTAGTAGTAATTTTCTCACTTTTATAACCTGGTTACTCTATTACCTAGCCTACAACTGGCAACTTAACTATTCTTTGCCACCCCTTCTATCTATCTCTTTTTCATTTCTCTGACATAACTATACATTTTACGAAACATTACTACCTGTTTTATTTGTGTGTGAAATTTGTTGTCCCCATCTCGAAGTCTTGAAAAAAAACAAGTAACCTTTTTTATACGTTATACATATACTATGTTATACTTTCTAGTACAGCTAATAGAGGATTACCAATGGACTATATGTGAGCATCATATCAGGTACTATCTCTTGCATGACAAAACCAACTGTGGATGCGTCGTACATACAAATTTCGTGAATTTCTTAGTAAGTCTAACTCAAGGTATCAGCAGGGAAGCCTACGATTCCCAAAGATCTTGTATATAGAATATCACTGATATAGCCAATAGCGTACTCTGAGACCACGGTGGAAAGAAACATGCACAATCCTTTGCAAACGATGCTATGAAATCAATCGAAGTAGTTGCTTTTGTTAAAAGACTGTACTATCTGAACATCATGCAGTAGTGATGAGGGCAAATATTTATTCTAACGAAATGAGTAAAAACAAAATAACAATAACATAAGTACAGTTAGCACTCTAAGTAAATTTATGACTAGGCCAATGGATAGCATTAATGTTCAATATTTTTCCTAAATTTAGTGAGTCAACTAAACTGGTTACCTATATATTCATTAACCACTATAAATGAAAAATTTGAATATTTTGTAAATTCATTCCTGAATATTGTTGACATTGCTTTTCCTATAAAATATCGTAAGAAAATGAATAACAACAAAGTAAACAAGCCTAAGTGGTATACTGAAGAATTACGTAATTGAAAGAACAATGTTTATTGTCATACGAAATGTACAAGGATTCTGGTTTAACTTATTACAGAATCCGATATAATGCACTTAAAAAAAGAGTACCAAATCAAAATAAAAAGCAAAGTTGGATTTTAACTGCAACAGAATATTGCCTGCAAAAAAATAAAATAAAAGCTATGTGGAATGTCATCAACGAATCACTAAACATCAATGATAAGCCAAAATGCACAAATGGCAGTCTGTACTGAAACAATTTTAACTGGAATTGTGTATGCAAGGTTGAGCAAATAGTGAGGACGGTACCTTCGTTTAAAAAAATGTTCCCATATCTTGAAAAAGCGCCGAACGTTAATAATAAGCCACAGTTGAATTTTAATTTCAGCCATATAACAGTTGAGCAAGTATTCGAGGCCATTAATACTTTAAACAACAGTGTAACAATGGATATTTATGGTCTAAACTCACCTATAATTAATATGGGGGCAAGATACATAGACATTTGACACAATTTCCATCAAATCTTATTAGAGAAACTCACGTTTTATAAATTCAGTGATCAAAGTTTAAATCTTTTTCAGTCCTATTTAACAAATAGATAAGATAAGATAAGATAAAATTAATTGTATGGGCGGTAACATTAACAAATAGATATCAATCTGTTTATTTTAATGGTGAGTCTTCTCAGTATGTAAAGTTAAGTACGGGAGTGCCTCAAGGTTCCATACTTGAGCCTGTTTTGTTTATATTATATATATAAATGATTTAGCAAAAAATGTAGACAGCAACACTTCTCATTCTTACATGTATGCTGATGGCCTAGCTGTAAAGGTTACCGGAAATAATTATTTTTCTGCTTTAAACAACTTGACTTTTACAGACTCAATTGTAGAGAACTGGTGCGCAGCAAATCTTTTATGTGTCAACAGAGATAAAATAGATAACCTAGAGTTTTCTTTAACCAAGAAATGAATGATTTCCATCAACTCGGTAAAGTTCTTAGAAGTGTACAGACAATCTAACATTAAATGGAACCATCACATTGATTATTTATGTAAGAAGTTGAACAAGGGTATTTTTATGCTTAGAAAACTAAAACTGTAAGTCACTGAACAGGTACTTAAAACTGTTTATTTCGCTTATATCTATATCCACTTAGCCTATGGGATAATAGTCTGGGGGAATGATCCAAATGTTAAAATAACTTTTATTCTTCAAAAAGGCCATTAGAGTAATTTGTAATGTGGATAACAAAACATCCTGTAAACTTTTATTTCAAAAACTTGGTTTATTAACAGTGCAATCTATATATGTATTGGGATGTATAATGTATGTGAAGAATAACCTTAATCAATTAGAAAGAAATGAATCTGTTCATAGCCACTTAACAAGGCACAGAACAGATGTAAGAACTGAAACATGTAATTTAAGTACAACTACAAACAGTTTTGTTGAATTGAGTAAAAAACTATATAATAATCTTCCTAAGAAGATTAAAAACCTAAAAATAACAAAATTAAAAATGCTAGGAAGAAAAAGTTAACTGTTATGGCTGTTTATAGTGTAGACGAATTTCTTGAAAATAGCTCCAAAATCTGAATGTAACAACCTATACGCTAAAATGGCGATGCCATACATTGTATGAAAATATATTAATGTTCCGGCAATAAAACAATTTGAATTTGAATAAGGGATAAGGGAACAAGAGATTATCAAAAGACAAGCTACGAAAACTATACAAAAGTGAGTCATTAGTTTTCTAAGTATACTAATACAGTTACAGCATTGAATATTAGAGAATTATTTAGATGATCGAAGTTTGAGGAAGACCGAACAATCATACAAAATATATGGATAATTCGCGAAACTTTCTTACATAATAATAATAATAATGCTTTATTTAAGTGCAATTGATGGCACTACTGTCAATACAGCACTAGTCTTAAGTACATTGAAATCAATTTTACATATGTAATGTGAATACAGCAGAAGAAAATATATAATTATTATAATATGAATTAATATAAACATAGTAGATGTACTGTATCATGTGATATATAGGACACAGATAACTAAAAAGAAAAAATCAAATATTGTTTGTTGGATGATAATAACCATAGTAGATCATTCGTACCTCTCCTAGAACATTACACTCGATACAGAGTCTTTACACTCGATTGGTGACCATCCTATTTAATACACCATTACAATGATGCATTGAGACTAAAGGGTTATGCCGTCTCTTGCAATAAGCAGGAATTTGCATTTTCTTGTTTTCCAACAGCTACGTACATTGTATTTTATTTGCAAAGACATCCTCTAGAGATTGCTTAACAAGTATATTCCTTCTTTTATACAAAGGTTCAAGATTAAAATAGGTCATATGTATAAGAATAATACCCTAAACCAGACCTAAAACAGATTTCTTATAAAGTCGCTGGAGGCTTCTATTTGGTCTTTCATGGTTTTAGTTCAGTTATTCCAAATTATAACGGCATATTCTAATTTGGGCCTAAATAATACCTTGTATAATAAAACAAAAGACTGTGGTCTAGTTTAGGGGCGGATAGGCACAGCCACAAGGGTTCGGTCGGCTCAACTCTTGGGGCCCCATGATCAATACTTTAATTTTCATAGTTACAATAGTTTTAAAAAATTGTCGATTCGCAGCAAAAACACGGATACACCTGTTCCCAAACCAATAACATAACGTAGAAAATAAAATAAAAATAGACACACTATACTGGAGCTTTAATATGTTTTGAAACCCTTTGCTTTTGGAAGCCACTACATCTATAATACTAATGTTTTCTGAAGTCACAAACATATCTCGTTCCAAGACCATGAGGATTGATGTTGCTAAAGGCTCTTGTGTCAGTGTACTTCTCAATCTTTTTTTCGAAATATTTAGTTTTGAAAAACTTCGTTCACAAGACACCTTTGTAACTGACAACTTTAGTACATTTATTGCAACCCTGGGTAAACGTTACTGTATAAGTTGTATTTTTAACCGCTACATAACAACAGCTTGGGTAATTTTTACAAAAGTGCTTTTCATCTAGCATTGAGGGGTAAGGTTCATCCGTTTCCGAGTTGTCCGATGTTTTAGAAGTGTCCTTGGTTTCTTGTTCATCCTTTTCTTGCATATCACTAAGACTTCCCTTTAGTGATGAGTATTTCGCTCAGAAGCCAAACAATTCTCTAAAAGACTGCTTTGGTATATCTGACTTGCTAGTTTTTGTAAGTAATCTTTAAGTAATTATTTTATCTGTTTTATATATTTTGATAGCTATTCTATATTAATTTTGTAGCCTTCCCTTTTACTACAACATAATATTTTCAGCTCTGTTTAATGTTGCTAGTTTCTTCTGTAAGAAGTGCTCACCTGCATGCATTCAGAAAATCACTAACGGCATAAGTAGAAAATATTATGGTGATTGGTTAAAAATACGTCACTGCACAGTAGCGATCACAATATCAAACTAGGATATGCAAGTCCATGTAATGATAATCCGAGACTTCCGTACTGTGTGATAATGTAAAGTTATATCAGCCTGTTATGGCAGTTTAATGTGTTGTTTTGCAGTTATAGTAGACGCCCTCTTAACCGGCTGTTCAGCCGTGGAAGAAAGTTTATGATTTCTTCTAAAATACAAGATTTTTCTTCCTTAAATATGTATTTTTTTAAATATAATTTACAATTATTTAGTTTAAAAAATACAGTAAATATGAGGTGTGTGTTGTTCTGTTATTTTTTCTCCTCATCTTGTGAAGTGATATATATAATGTATTTCATAAGTTCGGTTTATCCGACCTTTCGTTATCTGGCCAGGGTCCGGTCCCGTGGGGGCCTGTTAAAATGGCGCTTACTGTATTAATTACATCATGATGAAAGTGATATTCTCACATTTGAAATTTAATTGATTTTAAAAAGATACAACAAGATCTACACAAACATTCATATGCCGACTTTCTTACACAAAGGATGCTGGCGGCTCTTGATCGCGCGTAAAATTTCCACTGAAAAATCTCTGTTCCCATCAATTAAGCATAGCACATTGGGATTCCCGGACTAAACTACGTAGTACTGTTTTCCCCGGCTCCCCAACCGTTATTTGGCAAGAATTGCAAGATAAAAACTGATAGAAATGAGGGTCTTTCTTTGCGTTTGCACTGAAAATGTTATTGGGGCTCCCGAGGTAAAGTTCCTGCTAGGACTTTAACCCTTTTGATATCGGGGATCCATACCTCAACTGTATAATAATTACAAATTTAGGCTACAAAGAAAGACTTGCTAAAACATTGATGCACCCAGCAAGTCAGGCGGCGGCATTTGGTCGGCAAAGGAAGGACCAATGGGCAGGTGCTGGGCAGAGTTACACCTCTATGATGGCAAGTCGGAGGACCGACGGCAGCCCTCACAATGGCTCAGTGGACAAACGCCTCTTATGGGTCGGCGCCGACCTTCTCCCAGCTATTTTCCGGGGTCCCGTCTATCTCCGACGGGTGCTCCACCAAAATCCCCGTCTTGGTCGATATTTCACTTGCTGGGCAGTATTTATTTTTGACACTTATTCTTTCTGATGCGGTACTAACGGAAGAGACCCTAAGAATAGGGGAGGCCACCGGGCTCTACCCGATAGCCTGGGGGTGGGTGGGGGTGCTATCCGCCCCTGGCCAAGTTATTTCGCCTCACTGGCTAAACATGAAATCTATTCATTTAGCTTCCGTGGTTATGTGGGAGACATGTGAGTTGAATTTTAGTTTATCATCAAAATGTACTCTAAGATCTCTTATTGTTGATGTTCTTCGTATCTCATTATTTGATATAAAGTAATGACTTACATGAAAATTGGTTTTGTTGGTGAAGCTAACGAAACAAGTTTTAGATATGTTAATACACATTTTATTAACCACACACCAATCTTCTACTTATTTGATATCCTTTTGTACAGATTCCATATCTTTGGTATTTTTTATTCGGCCAATAAATTTCAAATCATCTGCGTATAACAGAGGGATGATAAACAATTCCCTTGTACATAAATAGTTAATAAATACATTGAACAATAGTTCACCCACAGGTGTGACCCTTGAGAAATCCCGTTTGCTTTTAGTGCAGAGGAGGATACCACATTATTAATTTTAACATCAAAAGATCTATTATCAAAATAACTCGTGACCATTTGAATTAAGTTTGTATCATGTAACAAGTTAATAGTCGTGGATTTACCTTGTATGAACCCATGTTGATTCTCATGGGATTGGGATTGAATAATAATAATAATATAATTTCGTTTCATTTATTGGGCTTATTGACAATACAGAAGAAAAATCCAAATTATGTCACACGATACAATATGTAATAAAAACTCCAATATAATGTTGATTATACATGAATATACAGATAAAACATGGAATATAAACATAAAGAACATAATGATAATACATAAAAAGGAATATAAAATCAGTCATACATTTCCAATGTACTTGACAAAACTTCTAATACATATTTCATAAAATGTCTGAATACTCATATATTAATTTAATTATTCAATATCAAATAACATTTTGACTTCAATAGCAATTCTAGTTAATTTCCTACTAATTAAATTCCATCATCAAGTATGATACTTAACGTTTTTTATCAAAGTGCGCACATTATCTCGGAAAATGTCAATTTTATCATATAAATTATTAACGATCTTAACACTTCTCTGAATGGGGACAGTTCATATGTAGTTGATAAAAAGGAGAAATATTTTCTTATACTCCGGAATTTTTAGATATATTAAATCATTCATATTGATTGGTCCATGTAATACTGAATAATAATAATAATAATAAATGCAAGATTTTTAATCTGCCTGATAAAGGCAGGAAAATTGCGCTAACATGCACGCCAACACGTTTATTTACTTCCGAGCACGCCATCTACTGACGATATTCATAAAAACTGCTTGAATTCCAATCCAAATTCAGTTCTTCCTTAATCTTCTAGTGACTTCTACCTTGTTACTGTTTATGTAATGTGAATCTTTTACACGGGTTCTTCGTATCACCTGAAGTTTAATAGCATAAAAATAAATATTGTGACAACAGTTGTAGCTATGTGTCCAGGCTTCTTTTCTTTTTAGAAATGAGTTTTCGATACTTTTGGTACTTGCAAATTACCGATATTAATCGATACTTCAAATATATACGTTCTCGATACTTTTATTTAACTCTGATATCTTTCTTTGAATTTAATTCAACAGCAATATATTGTATATAGTTTACATCTCGAGGTTTCTTGGTTTAATGTGTTGGGAGTACATCACAGTTGAGCATAATGGATTGATTGTTTACTTAACATTTGAGAAATTTTACTTGTCCTTTCTTTAATACTTCGGAATCCTTTGTTTACTGCAGGTCAGAGAAGTGTTTCGTCTCAAGTTCCAGGAAGAGATACTCACTGTTTTCTTGTTCATTATCAATTACCCTGTTTCTTGGCTTATTCTGACTCATTGTTTTTTTGTTTTTTTAATGTTTTCAATTGAGCAATGCTGTGGAAAGATGCTCCTTGTAACTAACGTGCCGTTGAAGCTATTTTAGAACAAAGAAACGAAAGCGTTCTCTGTCATGACTACTTTTCTGTAGTGTTTATGATTATCGTGACAGACACACACACACACACCATATACTAAAAGACCTTAAAGACAAAGACAAAGATGCTAAAAGACCTTAAATAAAATTCAAATTGAAATACCAGTACTCGCCATCCTGTCATCAAAACTTTAAAGAAAGTAGTATGCATGTCCGATACTAAGTTTTTAAAAGTATTTCTGGGTATGAAAGTACGAGAGTTTATAAGAGCGAGCGAGGAAGAGAGAGACAGATAAAGATAGAGGAATAATAATTTGCTTGTTTTCGTGTCTGTAAGGCTTTTAAAAAATAATTTCATTGAGATCTCCAAGTCTACACCGAGAATCTCTAATTTGCCGATTGCCGTTAATGATAAAAAAAAGAAGATAATTTGGAGACCACGTTTTATATTACATTTATTTATTAAAGTGGTAAAGTTAAATGTTCTGAAATTGTAGTTGTTTACGTGATGGTAATGTAAATATTTAAGTATTATTAGTCTTTTAATAAAGTAGAAGAATTGAATGATAGGTAAACAAGGAAAAGAATGTACTTGAATATTAATTACCGTATGTCTCATTTACATGGTAGAAGAATACTGATGAAAGTATCAAGTATCGAATATCGAAGGTCAGAAATCAGTATCGGTATCGCGCAGAGAAATTGTGTTGTCGAGCCATGACTTGTTTTATGTACTTTTAAAAGTTCAAAATGTTTTCAAAAATGAAACTTAAACTATTATATTACCAGTTTTAATTTTAGCGTAGGTTATGAATTATGTCAAAAATTCTAAAATATCATAAATGGTAGATTTACATTTGCAGTCTATGTTAATAATATAAAAATCGTAAGCTTTGCTAGTAATCCCTTTTAAGGGCTTATTGTTCGTCGATATATATAATTTCTATTAAAACAACGTATTCTGTTTCTTAGGAGCAAATGCTTTAGTGGCTTGTGATCTTATCCCAATAATCCTGAAACGTGTTGAAAAGGAAACTGGAGAGTTAAAGGTAAGATGAACATATGTGCTATAAATAACATTTCAATTCATATTATTACGAAAATAACGAAAGCAGAGATAGAGAATGTAACAACCCTGTACTTAGTTGTTAATCTTTTTTTCTGAAAGATTATTCGTGGCCATGAATCTAGCCCGGATGCTCGGTTGTCGACCTAGTATTCTACCATTAACCTACCACAACACTTACCTGCGATTATCATGCGGTCTGAGGCGTCAGGCTCCAAATTCTGGGTTCGAATCTCGTGTTCAGCATGGATGTTTGTGGGTTTCAAACTGATCAACTCAAAATCATGACACACCGAAGTCGCTTCTTAAAAACAAAATTTTGTCACAGTCAAGTTCATCTATATATGGAGCATTCCTCAGTGGCCACCCATCCTGACTGACGTTTTCCAAGTTTTTCCTCAGTCACGTCAGACAAATGCCAAGATATTACCTACAAACTACCGTTGTTTTCTCCTATCGTTGTTTTTCATATCCTATCCCTAACGATGAGCACATTAAGCCGTCTTCTCAGAGATCTCTTCTCTAACATTTCTTTATTGTTTAAGATATACTGTTTTAGATTGTAAACAAGAAAATTGTTCTCATCATTCTGTTAGAGTACTCACTTTATTTTACGAAGATGAGAAACTTCCACATCATCTACAGATCGGCACTAGAGGACTTATTGAAGGTTTCCAGGGTTTTATCTTAGTTTACTGCTCGAATGAGGGCAAATGAGAGTAGGAGAGAGTAGTATCTAAAGTGACATTTTCGGAAGTTTGGTTTCGGGTTGGTGGGGTGAAAAGACAGAAATTAGGCTTGACCAGCGGGAAGAACGGAGGGGACTACGATGTTGCAGTTTCTTCCTCCCACTGCTTCTCTCTTCCGTGTGTCTATCGGTGAGGGTGTCTGCGCAACAAGAGGTTCAATTTTGTCAGAACCTTCTATAAGAGGTTTTCGTGACAGATTTCTGATTATGTTCAATGTATACATTTAAAATAACTTCTACATAGTACTTCATCTTTTTTTTTAACTTGGAGGTTCTTTCTCTCGTTGCTTTCTTTCCTCATCAATGATAAATTTATTCCGTGTTGACATCATTTTCCAAAGAAGTGTGGTAGTCAATACACAACTGTTGACTATCATAGTATTACTATCTTTATGGCCAGATCCTCAAGAGAGGGAGGTGCCTCTTTTCTTCTCACAACACACTTCCACTAATCCATGTATGCAATATGAATTATCATATACACCTGCACGTCTTGTGATACCGTAATAAAACTCAAATTGTAAAGTAACATTTCCATGCACCAGTGATCTTAAATTAGTTTAAATTCGACTTCCAAATTAATTTATTAGATAAATAAATAAAATATAAAATCACAACAAATCGCACTACGTACATTTCTTAACATTGCGGAATGCTTTCAGTTCAATTGAAATATTCAATATAATTCAGTTAATTTATAATGATATTTTCTATCAAAGTCGAAACAAACTCTAACGACTAAATTGTCAGCTTCTAAAATTAGACGATTACGGAAGGTCTTCATTATAATTTCACCTTAATTCTTGAAATTTGAATGAAATCAGTATTTGGGTAAATTATATTCTCCTATTCAGAAACAACCAATAAGAAGAAAATTTCAGTAATATAATATATGAAAGAAAGCACACGTCAAAAGTAAACGAAAGGAAGAGTAAATTAATTAACTTAGATTGAACATTTTTCACATACGAAGGAAAGGATGGATGCAATCAAAGTATCAGTGGATGATCTTATATTCGGTAAGGATCTAGATGAAAGCTATGATCATGAATTACTCAGTGAAATTTTATGACACAAATACTCAAAATAATAATTCAGTTTTTGTAATGAATTTTTAGATTTTCTGAAACACATGTTATTGGCTAATACGAAAACATTCTATAGGTCATAGGGACTAGACAAGGCCGTATTGGATTTAAAATTTCATCATAAACTCAACTCACGCACTAACACAGAATAACACATCACTACTTTACTAAATAAATGAATATACATTCGCACAAACATGAACTTTTCTTCTACACTTCACAAGATCAGACACGAATTCCAACTGGCCTCTTGATCGAAACCTGCATATCGCTAGTAATAATGGCTGACGTGATACTGTCTTCAGAAGGGCAAGACGAAGAACAAGGATTTATACACAGCTCTTTCAATCGGAAGATATACTTGCAGATAAATTGATTCAGATCATTTTATTAAATTTTAAAAAATCTTATTGAAAACTTAAATTCATTGCATTTTCCCGAAGATAAGAAGCTGCACACGACTGCTGCCTTTCAGAGTATCTTCTTGCAATGGAACTAACCAGCTTCGTGCCGAAACGAATCACATCGCGTAAAATACATTACGAGACGTCCGGAACTCACGTTTAAAATCTACTATTAATGAAAAGTAGAAAAATATTTAAGCTAAAATTAATTGAATTAAAGAAAACCGAAAAGAATAAATAATTACGGTTCATAAATTGAATTGAAAGAGTAAATAACAGTTATAAAATTATTTTGTTAGAATATACACGAAAATGAAAGAATACATCCTGTTGGCAAGCAATAAGAATCAGAATAATAATAAATAGAACAAGAACTAACAATCGGATCGATCCAATACAGGTTCCCGCAAAGTGGACAATTTATTCTAATATACTTCCGTAGCAACCTCTACTGTACCGGTAATCTTAATATCAACAGCAGCAACCTGAAAAGGGACTTCTTTATATTATATAAACGTATCTTTAACATGACAAGCTTTACGAACAGCAGGTAAATAACTTACGTAATTACTTCATAACAAACAAATAATAACGAACTAATATGTGTAGTTAATTAGCACATACCGGTAACAAATAACGCGTTACAAGTTACAACCAACGTAATATAAACGCATTGAACATAATCTACAAATTCACATTAATGCAACCCAACTCAATCAATGTATCTGAAATGATACGTAAACATTAGCTTTTACAAAGATCGTAGCTTATAAATATCTCTTGTTCTTAACCATTAAATACATCAAGCCATAATATGCTTAGCATAAATTCATTGAGACTTCGTACGTTTAGTTTACATTAGGTTAAGTTCTGCCCTTGCACTTACGTAGGCTAACCTAGCTACACGAAGCCTATGATGCCGTAAGAAACCAGACATGAAATCAATAAAGGAAAAAAGAGAGAGAGATCTAATAAAAATATGGTGTAGAAGTCTAGTGCGCTAGACCTATCTAGACTCTATAACGGAAAATCTACTTGAACACAGATTTTCATTCACTCTGTATGATATGCAAGAGGCGACATACATCCCTGTCTCACGTCTATCCAAATTGATGCTTGTTTTACCAAGTTTTCTTCTAGATTTACTCTATTTCTTAATTTTAATGTAAGTTCATTGCAAGGCCTTGGTCTTTCCACTCGATCCAATGCTTTCTCCCATCATGAATTCTACGTAGTTGTATTTATTTTTTCTATATATCTCTCCATTATTATTGTTAATTGATATGGCTATCCTTGTTCCCATTCTCTTTCGAATCCTCCTTTCCTATTCTCCTGGCATTCTCTAGAAATATTATTATTCTACAATGTTTCAATTCATCCTATCTTGTCGTGTATCCTCTGTTTAAAATATTTAGTTTGTTCTTTCTTGTGTGATCTAATGAACTATTGTTCTATAATCATCACTTCTTCTCGAACTCATTGAAAATATTTTTTATTGAAGTTTTATCGTACATTCATTGTTAAGAACGTAAGAGTTAGATTGTAGTAAGCCAGATGTATCCACAGAAACCAGCGTCCTAAAATAAGTTTTCCTTTCATATTTGTTAAAATTTCTAGAAGGATCTCACGATGTCACAGAAGCAGAGATTACTATTGTTACGCAACATAAAACATATCCAGCAACATTAATGTAAACAAAAGTTAATTTCTAACAGTACTTATTTTCTTTCAGGCTGTGATGCTGGAGGTTCTTCATTACTGCCTGGAGAGAGAAAACGAAAAGGCTATTGAGTTGCATGGGTTACAAATTCTCACGAGAATATTGACCCATGATCGTGCTGATGTGAGAGCTGGTGCTGCCACTTGCATTGCAGACTTGTGCATCAATCCCAAAGGAAAGGTGTTAGCACATCAATTGAATTTGCTACAATATATTTGCCCATTGCTTTCAGATCCGGTAAGTCTTTCTTCTGCGTTGGCTTTGTATTTTCTTTACATTAAACTGCATTTCTAGTGTGACAATAGAAAAAAAAATCACTTTTAGTCGTGGTTGAAGTTTGGTATTTGTTTTATATTTTCAACAGGTCTTTCTCAGTTCCAAAGTAAGAAAACATAATGAGGACTAATGAAATTCTTATCTTGCATAGGTCCCATTATGATTGATTTAAGAATCCACGCTTTCGTTTCTATTCTAGAAACATGTTTTAATATTTATCGGTTACTGTGAGGTACTGCAGAGTTATCTTTCAATATCGTGTCAGACAACTTACCTACCTTATCATGGTAAGGAACGGAATGAATTTGTTATTACTCAATTGGTCAAGTAAGTGAAGTTAGAAGGGGTACCGAGAGTACAGCTAGACTCAAGTTATTCCTTTGAATTATAGACTATGGAGTTTACAGCAAGAGGTAGCTCAACAGAAGATCAGTTTCGATCTATTGCTGAAAGAGAGGGAAAGGAGGGAAACATTGATATTTAGTCAGGGCGAAATGATGCAAAAAGAGCCACAAGTCAATACCATAATCGTTTACCGTTTTCAAATGCAGGGAAAGGATGATAGATCTAAAAAGGGGAATAAAATGCATTCAGACAGAGGTGAGGAGTAGTAAGAATATGTAAGTAAAATCCGAATATGCAAGTTGCAGATAGTCCCGTGCAAACCATAAAAGATGATAGATGTAAGGCTATACAAACTGACACTATATTTGAACAAGTCGAGGATACAAAAGAAGTAATGAGTATTTAGGTGTAAACGGAGATTCAAAATAAGACTATCTGGACAATAGTACTCAAATGGAAAGAAGTACGCAAGACAACAGTATACAATGAAACGGGCGTAAGTCATAGTGCTGTTGCCACCCATGCAGTTATTTTTTTTTTTTATCTTACAACAATATACAAATTGACATTGACTGGTCAGTTTGAAGAAAATTTAAGGATATTACGCATAAAATAAGGGAAGTTCCAATAAATTTAGAGGAGAAGAAAACAGTCGAGTAAAAGAGAGTACGGTTGGAGGCTGATTAAAAAAAATATTAATGCAGGTAATGATGAGGTCATAATGTAAACAAATCTATAATTGAATTAGATTATATGAAAGAAGGCAGGAATAAGAAATTTAATGAAAGAAATAAGTAAATTTGACTGAAGAGGAGTTTAGAGAAGTAAAAATGATAGGTTCGTTAGAAAGATGGGTTGTAGACCTCTTTGAGAAACAGTCGTTTCTAGACATTTATTTCTTGCGACACACAATGTCATCGACTTCTTTGGTAATGATCATGATCATCTTGCGGAAGGATATTTGTCACCAGTGAACCTTATGTTAGTTGACATTGTGATTTTGATAAACCGAGTAAGCGGAGAAGTGCAAGGTTGCACGATGTAAAAGGAAAAAGAAGAAAATAGTCCCGAGAAAAATATATTGAAGTATTGTTGGCTTAGTATATTTTTATTATTGTTATTGAATGTCCTGATGAAAAGACATCCTAAACTTCAAAGATAATGTTAAAGTTTGGTTTAAGAATAAAGGGAAATGCTTACTTGTAGAATCAGGTATATGTGCATCTTGCTGTATGTTTTACGGAAGTCGTATGTAGCAGTTCATTCTTAATGATATGAATTTCAAATGTATGCATTATGTGTAGTGTGGTATTGAACTAATATCAATAACTGAAGTTGTTTACATGTTAATTATATGTAGCATATATATTTTGAAGTAACTGTGCTCTTCTCTTCGATCAGAACCGATGTAGCTATAACATTGAAGGAAATTTGTTGTTATTTCAAGTGGTAAAGGATCACGTAATGACTGAAAATTGAAATAACATTTGACCAGCCTATACTAACCTCATGTACGTAACAGTGCATGCAGTATAACCAAACTTTATCTGCTGTCAAAATCTTCATTTGCTCTTATATCATTTCAAGTTAGAATAATAAGTAGAAATATTATTAACCTTATGCTATATTTCATATTTACATTCACACTATACAGTTACTAGTCATAAATAGGAAAGGTTTGCGATGTTATAATGAACATTAAAGTGAAATGAAATGAGTTGGCAAGTTGGCTATCCTGGAAACCTTAGGAACCAATTTAATATAGTTTATAGTTTAGTATTTATTGTTTACTTCCATTGAAAATCTTTATAACATTTAAAGTTTTTTTTGTTGTTGTTGTACATTAAAAAATTGTTTTTAGAAAATGCTTTCCATAGATTTGTCCAATGCCAATTTACATGTAGACCTAATATTTGTGCTGAATCAATTTGAATAAATCTTTGCTCTTTCAAAATCAGTAACATCTATAATAATAATTCACAGCCATATTCAATCCACTACTGGATGAGGCCTCTCCTGGAGGGAGGAATTGGTCTACTGCTCCCACGCTGACCAGACATGTTGGGAGAAGACAGCCTAAACTCTAAACTTTGATCGCCACTGTCTTTTATTCACAGTAGCTAACCAATTGCATCACAATGTTGGGTGGGCACCGTTCCAGACTCTCTCGCTTTGGAAAAAAATCCCTTGGCAGAGCTGGGAATCGATCCCGGGGCCCCACGATCAGCATTCAGCGATGGTAAACACTAGACCAGCAGGGCGGTCAGTAACATATATTTACCTACATTTAAAACGAAAGCATTATCAGGTGGCCGAAACAGGAAAGGTGAAACAGATAATTACATTCCTATTGCAACGTTCTCGGCTAACTAACATGCAATTTCATGCAACTTCACCGTCCAACCTGCTAAACTTATGAAACATGCGATAATCCAAAACTCAGCATACAGGTTCCTCTTCATAACATTTTATTCTAGTTGCATGCTTACAAACTAATGGAATTAATATACAGACTTCATATTTTATATATTTTCAAGGCTCCCATCAAAACTCAGAAACATTTTCCTCCTATTCCCTTTGTACAAGTGTACTCACTTCCAGTGGACTTACTGTCTAGTTTCTTACTTCTCGGAGGATTTTACATCTTACACCCATATTATTTCAATAAGTCAGCTGACTCAAGACTATTTTCCGGATTGAGTCTTTAAAGGGTACTTTGGTATGAATATAATGGTGTCAGAAAATAATACTATATCGTAATGACCAGCGTGTGTAACTAAACACGTGGACATTGCATAAACAATAACACACAAGTTTATAGGACAAACATGTGGTTATGCAAGTAAGCAGATAATACATGCACATTGGAGCAGACGACGATCAACTCCTCAAACTAACACCAGATGGAGCGAATAACGGAAGACAGAGGGAGCTGGAGTCAAGTAGGAGAAGCAAGAGGAACCACCCCTACATTCACCTTTAAAAAGGACCTGCACAGAGCAAGAGCCATCACTCATTTCCCCTGGGTGGTCAGCTCCTCTCCTTCAACCGTTCGCAGTTTGCTAAGAAACTGGAACATCCTAGTACGTAGTTCGCTAAGGAACTGGTACTATCCCGCACAGGTAGTTCGCTAAGGAACTGGTGTGCATTCTCACACATAAGTCCTAATTCGACCTGTACGTAGTTCGCCAAGGAACTGGTACAAACACCCGACACGCAATTCGCTAAGGAATTGGTGTCATCCGCACACGTAGTTCGCTAAGGAACTGGTGTGTACTCTCACCTTAAACATTCTCCGTACGTAGTTCGCTAAGGAACTAGAACAACTCCCCGACACGCAGCTCGCTAAGGAACTGGTGTCATCCTACTTTCCAGAATCTCTAACTGATCACTATTAGATAAAGCATCTCTAATCATTTGTAATCAGATAATTGTAAGCTGTTCTTCGGGACGGTAATTTTGTTAACACTGTTCTTGTATGTAAATAAAGGGTTGAAGGCTATAAACCAATCCCGTATATCTTTGCTTCTACCTAATCAAAACTGAAAGGAACATTACGATATCATAAATTACCAAATAGCTTCAAAATGCACAAGCAGATTTTTTCATTTTTTATTCACTGAAAAGAAGAGCGCTAGAAGTATGTAAAAGAGTAGCTGACTGTAAACCGATTTATGGCATACTTTATTTTATTCGTTTCAGTGACCCAGAAAGGTAATTAAGGTTTTGCGTATGTATTTCATCTACTTTCAAAATACTTGTTTTTAACTTGGATTGCTTTGTCAAAGTTATTTCTTTGGTACTAAAGTGTCTTAAAGATTCGTTTGGTTACAAATTAACTTGTTTCCTTATTTTAGGACCGCAAAGTGAGAGCCAAAGTTGCAGCTGATATTATGTATATTACCCATACATCACCTGGGAAGATACGAGCCTGGAGTTTGGACATAATCGATCCTCTTGTTGAACTCGCTAAGGACATCTATAGTTTGGAGCTACAGTTTAATGCAATCAAGGTACGATATACATGCATGATATGTGATAGGAACATATTAGAAGTTAGAAGTTTTAAGTATAATTCATTTTAACACTTATAATGTTAGCGCTTATAATAATTGGATAATTGGATCGAAATACTTGTTCAACATTGTCTGTAGTTTTGCGAGTTGCAGTTGTTTCATTGCTTATTCTTCAGCGTGAGCCAAATATGCTAAAAGTCCATAATGCATTTAAATTTAAATTTATTGCTTATTCTTACATAAATATCAATTCTTTTCCTTTTTTTTTTAACAAAAAGAACTTATTTAAAGTTTCCAAATCTTTCCTTCATTATTTATTTTCTGCACGTATACGAGGAGAATAGAGACTTCGATAGCCATGTGAGCTAAGGCACTGGCCGTTCGTGAGGTTGTGGGTTCGAATCCCGCCTGGAGTATGGATGTTTGTAGATTTTAAACTGCATTGCACTCATATCATCGTGAAGGGCCGGAGCCTATAGTTACTAAAAATATAGCCGATATAAAATGAAGTTTCGTTTTACAAGGAGAGTAGAGCTTTCTGCGTTGCCTAGTCGGTAGCGTGTTCAGTGCGAGCGGTCTCGGGTTTCGGGGCTCAAAAGTTAGGTGTTGAACTAGAAGAATAAAGAGAATCTATTCATTAGAGACTCTCATTTTGTATGACGATGTGACAATCGTTGTGCAATTTGACTGTGAATGAAAATAAATTATTTGATGAGTACTCACATCTACAAAAATAATATGAAAACAAATTCAAGTCCCATTTTTTTTTTTTT
>JAGDQP010016615.1:0-40227 GCA_022664845.1 Lepisma saccharinum
TGTCAAGTACTGCAGCGTTGACGCACACGTATCTCACGTCGCGAGCACAAGTGATTGCGTGTTGAAACAGTGCTCATCAGCAACCATCGTTCAATGGGTGTATACAGCGTCTCCAAGCGGCAACATCGGGAGTTACGCGTGTCAAGCAATCAGGTATGTGTAATAGGATACATTATATGCATTTCCCATGCTCTCCACAACTGTTGTCTATGTATTTTCACATTATTCTTAACTTTTGCACATGAGTGTATATTGTTAGAATACATTCTAA
Source organism: Lepisma saccharinum (assembly GCA_022664845.1). Taxonomy (NCBI): domain Eukaryota; kingdom Metazoa; phylum Arthropoda; class Insecta; order Zygentoma; family Lepismatidae; genus Lepisma; species Lepisma saccharinum. The sequence goes on from JAGDQP010016615.1 coordinate 272, forward strand.
TGCATAAGATGCTATGCCTTCAGTTGGCTCTGTATATGATAGGGGAAATTTTTCTGATTGTTTTTGTCTCCTTTCTATCTCGACCACATAAGTGTTTAATTATGTCCTAGCGTGGTTTAGCGAAATGTTTCTTGTATTTGTGTGATAACCGTTCCTCCATGGCATTCATCCACATTAAAACGGTAAAGTGTAACAACTGATCGTTACAAATTTAATTGGTTAGTGCAACAACAGGGACAACCTTTAAAAGGCTATATTAAAGAGCTTAGAAAACAGGCGGAGAAATGTAATTCTGGTTATTTTGAACAAGAGGCAAGTAAATATCTAAAGGTTCTTGGAGTAGCTGACAATGATTTACGTAAAAGATACCTACAAGATCTTTTAAGATCTGACAAAGCAATAGATCTAGCTGTAAAATTTGGCAATGAGTCCTCCACGCGTTCGTATCTCCTTCCAAATTAGAGTTACGTATGAACCTACCCTTTAGTAGACCCGTCGGGAGTACTCGTATATCTACGGATGGCTTCATGATGCGTCCTCTCCTACAAAAATTAAATGACACAAGAACAAACAAACAAAGCTCGAAAGAGAGAGAGAGAGAGGAAGGAGAAAAACTTCTAATATCTATTTACTTAAACACATCCTTGCATCAAGATGGCTAAATGCGCCCCGTCTAATAACATGACTGTTTACTAGGCCAAAACTAATGTAATATCAACGTTCATAAATTATTATTTTAGGTGCTAAGATTACTAACGCGCATAAATCTACTGATCGATCACCTTTTTGGATAACATTAAACTTTGTCCATTGTATTGGTATCCACATCTCCTTGCTGGTATGTCCTTGACAACTATCCATTCGCATCCTAACGTAAGGATTTCCTTCCGTGGTGTATAAATTCTCCACCTTCCCCTTAGCGTTCAACAAGGCTTCCTTCGAGTCATATTCAAATGTCTTCTCCTCGATGAACCCCAGATGCTCCACATAAGTATACTGAGCGCTACATTGTTTTTCATAATCCGGATTGAGATTGCATTGCGTGTCAAAAACGTGAGGATTTTAACACTTATTTTTTGTCAATTTTGTATCAACTGTTGAGCAAAATCCCATCATATATAATATCTTCTCCTTCTTCCCCCATTCACTACTTTCCATGATTTTCGAGGAAGCATCAATCGTCTGCTGTCATGTTTTTGACTTCCCTCATTATCTTTAATACTCTTTGTAGCAAGTACAGTCATTACGAGTATTGTTACCTTCGCTTGCCTGAACATGAGGGTAATATTTCCTTTTTCAATGTCTAGGTGTCCTTTACACCTATCAACAAAATTCTTTCCCAGGATGAGGACATAACTTAATCCCTACCCAATCAAGCTTTATGCTAGACATTAACATTATCGATTACTAAGAACAGGGTGACTTTTCTACAAAGACCAATTTTTCTCGTCCATGAGATATCTAATAAGGCTACATACTCACGAGGTACAACTTGTAGACGATAACCAGATCTACTGATCTCATTCCACATGTGTTCACTACACAGTGAAGGACTCATCGTGTTTCTTAAGCATATTATTTCTCGATTAAAAATCTTGGCTTTAATCTCACCACGCTGTAGCGAAGAACTACTCCATTCCTCACCGTTGACAAGCCTCTGATTAATATGAAACTCTTCGTTTTCATTCTTCACTGTATGTGCTTGCTCACTCATACCATATAGTTTGGTTTTGTTGTGTATCAATATCTCCGAAGATGATGACAACAAACTTTGACCGTCACTTCCATTCCAACCACTATCATCACTTTCTTCAAATTGTTTTGGCCTACTGTTATTCCGCATTTTGTTCCTACATTTCTTCCCTCGGAGATATATCATTGGCGAATGTCTACTGAGAAATCATCTTCCACGATTGCATAATACTTCCTTCGATTCTCTTTAATGCTTGATGCTCGGCATTCTGGTTCACGAAATGGTCTTATCTCGGAAGAGCAGACAGGAATTACTTTTTCCTTTCCCCAGTGTACTCTGGTACCATCTATGATGAGCACCATGTCCGTTTCCTCCACGGCCGAACACTAATAGTCTTGACTTCATCGTGACTTATTTCCAGGTTATCTGATGATGAATCTTCACGCTTCGCCATCCATCTCCGTTGATCGCCACTCGGCCTAGCTCTGTAGGGGTTCTTCTTCATTCGTTTATCAAGAATCCTACGATCGTTCCTCTGTTTATTTTCTATTTATTTTGTTCGGAGAATAATATTCTTGCTTTGCATCTCGCAACCGCCCTTCATACAGGTCTGTGCGTTAACCTCAGTACTTCCTAGCAATTCACCTTTAATTTCCAGAAATTTACGTTCGAGGTCTTTCCCCATATTTTGGTTAGCTTTTTGTACATCAACACGCATCTTCTCTTCGGTAGAGGCGACGCTTTGTACCAAAACTTTCAGACGGTCACACAACATATATTGTCTTCTTACATCTTCATATTGAATTTTCATTTCATCCGATTGTTTGAAAACTCGTTCATTAATTTCTTTAACCTGTTTTTCTCATTCACTTTTGGTAACTTCAGTCTGTTCGTGAACACGTCCAACTTGACATGCGATTTGGTTAATCTCAGTTTGAAACGCTTCCATGTGTACCCTTATTTCATGGATCATTTTCGTCTTCATCTCTTCCTGTGATTCTTTTATTTGCACTTTAATTGCCTGACGTGACGCTTTAAATTATGCTTTGTTCACCTGACGTTATGATTCTATCTTTTCGCCAACTTCATAGATCATTTGCATCTTCACCTTTTATTGTGACGATTTAATTTGTGCTATGACTTCCTCATTTGACGATTTTATTTCATGGAGCATTTGCACCTTCATTTTTTCCTATGACACTTTAATTAATTGCAAGAGTATCGCAAATATTTTCTCTGATGAAATGGATATTGGGTCAAGGCATGGACAGTTTAACTTGTTTGGTACAACAGGATGAATTCGTACTACAAAGCAGTCTATATATGATTCACCCACCTTTCTTTGATAGCAAAACCTCAGATTCCATTTTTTCCACACTCTCCCCTCTATCCTTCACAGGTAGTTCAGAATATCTCGTTGAACTCCATTATGGACGACCTTTATCTTATTAAATGATTTGTGTAGTGCAATATTTCCGTTAACCTTCAATATGCTTTAAATGCCAATGAATCGTAGCACTTCTTTGCTTTCTCCAATATACCCCGAGTCGTACTTGTGGCCTGTGTTCCGAAAACTAATTTATCAACTTCGACTTCATGGCTTGTCACTATCGCGGGTGACTGAACACGGCCAATTTGAGGCACACCTGATTAAAGGAGTACGGGGTAGTCGTTCTGAACCTTCAGTCATGGGTCCGCACACTTGTCGCACTCCCACAGGACAGCATGAATTATTTCCTCCGCCCGCAAGTTATGTTGCCAGTGCCATTGATTCTCCGACAAGTTAACACATAGCAGGTGATACCATTGATCACATGTCCTACACTGCACAAATGGATTATCCCATCATATTACGGTGTAACACACTGGCATTTCCTCCTGGCTACTGTACCATCCTTTTTTCCCTACCACACTTCCTCTCATGGTCTTGTTCTTTCTTTACCGCGTCATCCTTGAGTTGATCTGATTCACTCCCTAAGTGACGTGATTAATTTCCGGTGATCGTGATTCACTCCCTGAATATCTTCAGTGCATACGAACCGCGTTCGCGTCATGTTGGTACACGATCTGAGTCTCAAAATGTGATATAACCAGTGCGCGCTTGCTGGGTAACGTAATAATGGTGATTGACGACTGCACGGAGAACTTAAGATATGAGTAATACGTTCACGTAGAAAGGTTCACTACACATTTCAAAACCAGTTTTAGTGAGCACAAGCATTGGAATGGTTACATGACATTTTTGTCTCAATAGGGCTATCACTACTATAGGAATTCCAACGAAAGAGATCTTACACTATGGTAGGAAACACCTGTTACACACAAGAGTGTGTATACTATACCTCCCAAACACAGAGTAAAAATTCAAACTGTGTAGTATTGCCCCATGAGGGAATACATTACCTCAGAAATCGGAAAAAGCAACCTAAAGAAAAACATTCCCTATTATTAATTTGAATAGAACAAGTATATTTAGACTATTTTCCTGGTTATATGTCATTTCGGGTCTTTACATTCTATCATATAACTTACAGGTCTCCGTTTACGACATATCAATTCTCACAAATTACCTTAGTTTAAATTCTAGCTTGACATAACCTTTAAAATAAATTGCCGGTAGATGACACAACCATTCAGTGTAATATTATTTTAATAATTTCCACCATTGAAAGTACTTGTTCAGGTATTAGAATAACAAAATACACCAAAGTTTTATATTGCAGAAGATAAGTTACGTGGCAGAGTTCACATTCTAGATAATTGCAGACATATTGAGATATTAATTTCACTCTCAATATAAATTCTCTTTAACACATTCACTTTCTTCTTGGTTAACTTAAAATATTTGATTCGTTCATGGTTAGGAAGATGAACTTATTAATTTTGTGAAGGCATGAATTTGCAGAGCTTGCATTTGCCTTGATATAATTACAAATAAAATAAAACATTGCAAACAATAAAAGATAATCTGAAATTTATCCATTTAGTACTACTTCAAATTAAAGAATATTGACATAGTAAATATGTTCTGTCTCATACTATACATATATTGATTTTTATATAGGTGTATAGAGTGTTTAGGGAGGAAACGTCTATATAATAGGGGAGGTAAAAGGTGACAGAAATAGTTATTAACAATTGTCGAAGATGCAGCACAGAATAGTTTTCAAATGGACCGTACAATATCCATGTGTACCCGTTTCTAATATTCATAGTTTAGAACAGTTACAATGTGTGCTCGTCTGACATTTTTAGAACTGCATATTGAGTTGACAAGTAGTAAGACATCACCTGATTTCAATCCGATGGAAATCCTGAAACTATTTGAAATATTATTACGTACACATATTGTGCTCACCGTGGGGTCGCTGAGACATATCCACACTTGCAGAAGAAGCTTTTAATCCCAAATCTATCCATGAAAGTGTATAGTTTATATTTCTGCATGAATGATTTGCTTCCTAAAAATAAATGATCTACTGCTGGAGCGCCACTCTGTATTTCCGTTTTTCTTTCACATTTGTCTCAAGGTGAAAATCTGGTCCAACATACATATTTATTTTCTGAATACACATTGAATACTACTTGTTAGCAGGATATTACTTAGGCGTGTTTTACAGGATATTAGTTAAAACTATGTTGTGCAAGTAACGAGGTTGCGTGGTATTTATTAGAGTCAGAACTATTGTCATTTTATTAGTCAGATATACGGAAAGCATAACAAAAGTTCTCCATTCCTTTGGAAGCAACACCTTTTTCGATACCACACTTATTAATTTATGTAGTTCCTTGACTAGTTCTATTCCTCCCGTTTTAATAAATTTGGATGTGAACTATAACTTCCTGGTGAACTGAATTTTTTTCAATCTTTTTATTGAAGTTTCGACCTCAATCTCGTTAGTTTTGTGCATTCGTGGTACAGATTTCAAATGTATCTCTTCTTCGGTGTGTACACCAAGAAGCTTGTCGAACTCCTTCATGCAACGATAATTTTAAATGGATCCGCTTAAATCTCTCTACGTTCATATTTAATATCACTAGGTAACATTTGGTAAAGAATGTATTCCATTTTATTGATTTCTTAAATTTTTATCTTATAATTTTCCTCTATCTTTGCAATTTCCTACATTCAAGATCTTTGTTGATATTTATAAACCCGCTATAGACGTTATGTAGCGATTTACATTTCCTTCGGTTTTATAGTTTATTTATCGCTTGCTAGAATATTTTCGTTCCCCGTGAAGATTAAGGTATTCTTCACAATTTCTTCTCTGTTATTTCTTAATACCAATACGTTCTTTCACGGCGCCTTTCACAATACAACAAAATGGTATCTACATCTTATTCACATCAATTTCACGATTAATATGTCTAGTACTACTCGTGTCACCTAAGATTTCGAACATATTGGAGATATCTCGAGCTGGAGTGTGCTTTTATATAACAGCTTCAGTCCAAATTTTAGTTGCTTTATCCTTTCCTTTCTTTTTTCATAATACCTAACTTTTCTTTAACTTTTTTAATCACACTAATTGATCAACGTAATATACTCTTTTGTTAGCATTAACATTCAATCTGCTGATACGTAAAACTTAAGTAAATTTCACTTTGTATGGGCCATTTTGGTAATTTTTCACATCGACCTATGTCGATTATGTGAATGAAATGCTAGTTAAAATCCAAAAACAAGCAAGGCTCCAGATAGGATTCGAACCCGCAGTCCCGGAGACGCTGGCTTAGCCTCTCAGACGACATGACAAACACTGCCTACATGTTGGTATGTCTTCGTCTCACTATTAATACATGATTGATCTGGTCCTCTGTTTTGGTATCCAGAGATATCTACACATATTTCTGTTCAAAATACTCGCTCCTTACTTTTAGTTTTTTCTAAATAGGAAAGACTATAAGTGTTAAACCATTGTTGTTGCTGACTCCATAAATTCTTAATTTGACTATACATACACTTATAGTGTTTGGTGATACCTTTAAGACTCAGATTTCGACGTTTGGTTCGTACTTTATACCATGTTATGACGTTATTCCTATATTGTCAAGGGCAGTGATTGGCAGATTATAAAATTGTGAAGGAGGAACATGATCAGTCTCTCTGGGTAACTGAAGTGAAGAATATGCACTTGTCTCCAAGTAAGTGTTATCAGGGTGTATTCATAACAAATACAGGGGACAGCAAAATGAAAGACTTTTCTCCTCCATTGGAAATTAATTTAGAGAATACAAATTGCTGTTGACATGTATCCTAGGGCTAAATTAAGCTTATTTGTTCCTTCCTCAGAAGCTCATAGTATTGCATCGCAAGTTCTTATTCTCAGTCTGGTAGTATCCTAATCAATGTAGCTACTGACAAACGCTTGATTTAATCTACCGATTTGCATTTGGGCGTAGGCTCGATCGTATCTTTTCTCTAACAATTCAATGTAGTATATTCGTCGTCCATTTTCCATGTGTTCGTATAGCTATCTGACTGGTCCATCTGCACTTCATCTTCTTCACAGTCTTCATTGTATCGTCTACCTTTTTCTTTTGCGCGAATCCATTCATTTGTCTTCTTGTCCCTTCCAGAGTTATTCATAGCATGAAAACATATATTGCTCTCTGTCTTTGATTCGTTTGTGCATTCAATGTTCAAGTTTCACAGCCGTACATCATTACAGGTAATACACATTAATAATAAACATTACGCCTGAAATATATTGGTAGTTTTTCTTCTGAAAATAAAGTTTAGTCTTCGAAACGAGCTCCACGATCTTCTACTTATGCCAGCCGTCAACTTACCATTTGATGTTTTGAGCTGACCTAGATAATCGTACTCATCAACTATGCCTACTGTCTCTCCGTTAATCTTTCTTTCTTTCTTTGCAGCATATTGATTGCACATTGCATTTGTTTTACTTAAATTCATTTTAAGACCTATTTTCGAACTCTCATTACTCAGATCTTCCATTCTAGTTTGTAGTTCTTGAAGCAAACAAGATTAGAACATCAGTAAATCGTAGGTGATTAAGGTATTTGCCATTGATTTTTATGCCAATTTGTTTCTTAAACCTTTTCTTACACAATAATAGTGACATTATTCCAAATTGAGGGTATAACATTATTCTGAATGTATCTCTTCTTCAGATACATTGAGAATAACGTGGCAAGTTCCCCTTTTATTTTTCATCTCCCTATTTAAACATCTCTGTTCCACATTTAAACATTTAGTTTTGTGTAGTCAATCCTGTTGATGTAATTTTTTTCCTTTTTTTCATTTCTCTCTTTTTCTTCGTCAAGATTTTGGTTTCTTCTGAGATTTTACTCTGTAATTTCTTTTTAATGCCTGCTATTTCCATAACTGTTTATGGAATTGTTTAGTATGTATTTTATTTCTGTTTTTGATATTTTCTTTGTCTTCTTACTCTTCCAAGACTCTGAATCTGTTGCTTAGTTCTATCGCGAATGTCTGTCTGTTTTCCGATAGATTTTCTAGATCTAAAACTCGCAGTTTTACTCTGAGAAGCTGCTTTCCCTCAAGTCCAGTATTTAGGTTCAGCTAACTTCTTAATTATATATATATATATATATATATATATATATATATACTTACTTACTTACTTACTTACTCTATGGCTTATGGAACTCGCAAGTTCATCGCCGCAGTAACAAACGTTCGCCATTGGATTCTATCCTGGGCAGTATCAAGCCAGTTTTCATCACGAACACCTACTTCTCGAAGATCTCTTCTAATATTGTCCTCCCAACGACGTCTCGGTCTTCCCAATGGCCTCTTTCCATCGGGCCTTCCAACCAGGATTGAATATAATCTTCGTTTTTCCCCCATCCGAGCTACATGCCCTGCCCACCTTAGTCGTCTCGATTTCATTATTTTTACAACATCTGGTGAATCGTACAGTCCGTGGAGTTCTTCATTATGCAGTCTCCTCCACTCTCCAGTCATCTCGTCCCGTTTCGGCCCATATATCTTTCTCAAAACCTTATTTTCAAATACACGTAATTTATGTTCATCTGCTAGGGTCGTACTCCAACTTTCGCAACCGTAAAGTATTACCGGCAGAATAACCGTTCTGTATGTTTTTAATTTCAATTTCCTTGATATTAATCGCGATGTTAGAAGTTTTTGGACTGAGTAGAAACATGCGTTCCCCGATACTAAGCGACTTTTTATTTCTTCCGTGACCTCATTTTTGCTTGTTACGTATGCTCCCAAGTATTTAAATTTGTTTACTTTCTCTATTACCTCATCCCTAATTCTTATGTTTTTAATTCCTTCATTCCCTGTGCTTCGGCTTGTTACCATGTATTTTGTTTTATCTATGTTTACCTGTAGACCTATCTCATCGCACGCTTCTACTAAGACATCGGTGTTGCTTTGTAGTGCATCTATATCGTCCCCTATTAAATCTACATCATCCGCGTATACAAACAGTTGATTCAAACCATTCAATGACAGTCCCTTTTTGTCCCCTTTAATTTTTAAAATCGCATATTCTAACGCGAAGTTAAACAGTAGTGGTGACAAGGCATCGCCTTGTTTCAATCCGTTGCGAATCTTGAAACTATCTGACATATTATTACCTATCCGTACTCTGCTTATGGGGTCGCTGAGACACATCTTCACTAGTTGGACCAATTTTTTCGGTATTCCAAATCGTATCAGGATACTGTATAACTTTTCCCTTTTGATAGAATCTGTTAAACTCTTGGAGAGGGAAAATGGAAACAGTGTTACATATTTAGTAAATATGGCTATTACCTAGCCTCGCTCATTTGAATGGAGAATTGAATACACATCTATAAAAATAAGCTTTAAATTAGACTAAAATCAGGAAACGAAAAATGTCAATGTATGGTTGCGGTGGCACAAGGAATATTCAACAATCTAGGCGAAATAAGATATATGCCTTCAAATATTGGTTCGAGTATAACGAATATAGTACTCAGTTTTGTTGAAGTCTTTAAACACAATGTTTGGTGGTAATTGTACTCAAGTTACATACACTGTAAAGCGTGCACTGATAGTGTACTTCTAATGACTCAAGGATTAACACATGTATATTTTCTCAATTCTCAATAATATTAGAAGACAATTTATACACATTTCCGTACAAGCTATTGTTTCATTAGGCTACTATGGCAGTCTAGAAAATAAAGAAAAAGAAATGGCGTCATCGTGTGAGAGAACCTAGGTGCCATTTTCTTTAAACGAAGTTATACTTTTCCGCTGGAAATGAAAGACGTTTGATTTAAAACTGGGTCCTCTGGAGTTTATTAAAACAAATTGCGTACAAAAGCAAAAGTGGACAAATTGCATTAAAAACTTGGCTCATAAATGATTTACATTTTCCATAAAATATTCCTACCCCTCTAAATGTAACCATTTGAATCCATTCCCTCATATATACATTATACCGTTTGTCATAATTAAATTACCTTTCTTAATAAATAAATCCTATACGTCTGCAATAAACTGCCTACAGATGAAACTGTTTCTGCTTTCGTTACTCTTATAGCTTTTCTGTACAACAGAAGAACTATTACCAAGCACTACGTTGCCAAAATGCAGAATAAACTTAGAATTTCAAGCAATGTACTACAAATTTCAGAGATTAGCAATGTAAACACATAGTTCAATCAAGTTTAAGTTCAAAGGTAAGTCCTATTCAGAACATTATATCTGTCAGTAGTTATTGTAAAATTTTGCATTTCTTGTGGAGTAGTTCAAAATATGATTTATAGGTAGACAATACTGAAGGGTCACGGTGTATCTTGAACAAAGTAGAAATTAGTAACAATAATATGCAAAGTATGCAGTCTGCTTTTGCAAAATCACCATATAGGAATTAAGAACAAGAATGTATAATAATTCCTTTGAAATATCTATACGTGTTGGAAGTCTCGAAGAGTAGGCCTATCAATATAAGCACAGAGTTTGATCTAATATACCTTCTCACAGCAAGTCGTATTCAAAACTTTCTTTCTGTCAATAGTTATCGTAAAAAATATATTCCTCTAAAGAATATTTCAATAGTTTTTATAACATAGAAAATTCCGAAGTGCCTGTCTTGATCAAATTTAAAAATAGTAACAATAATACGCAATTGCGAAGTATGCTATCTCCCTTAGCAAGATTACCATCTAGGAGTTACTAAGAAGAATGTATTATAATTCCCTTGTAATGTCTATCAGTACAAAAACCCTTTCGGGATAAAGGGAGGAGTGACGAAAGAATTCTACTCACAAAAGAAGTGATATCCATTTTCCGAATAATTTTCTTTGTGTCAATACGGCGCAAGTGTTTACTTTGTAATAAAGCTAAGAGATTCTACTCCCTACCGCCGTAGACACAAAGAAAATCACTCGCAAAATCGATATAATATCTTCTGTGAGTAGAATTCTTGTGCCACTTTTCCCGTTTACCCCGAAGTTCTTTTATACTGATATTATTTAGCTACCTATTAAAAAAAGTACATAGTCTTCATACAAAAGATTAATTTTGTACCATGGTAGGCTGGGTATCCGGAAAGCGGTAAATCCTATGAAAAATAAGCCTTTTTTTAATCCAACATGTTAGGGTCAGCAATTAACCGCCAAAACTCCCTGGTACTAACCATTTGGGACTTTAGCAAACACAAGAAGAATGACTGACACAATTTTCAATCATTTGAGAAAATTCTGGGATTCGGATAAAAAGTCATAACTTTCGAGCCTCATCACCGTTTTTGACATGTGATACACCGTTTCAAAGGTATTGATGCGTAGATTACGATTTAGCAAATTTCGGTCGGCCATAATGTCCGTGGTAAGTGATATCATCAGAAAAGTGAGATTTTTATTTTTCTCGAACCTCCATATCGGGTCCCAGGGAGGCTCTATAGATCCATTTTTTCTGTGTCTTAGTATGGCAAAGAGCTTTAAAACGAAAGTCCAAGCGTGAAAATCAGGCTTATTCATTCGCTATATCCGAAACTAGCAGTATATATATATATATATATATATATATATATATAAGGGCTGCTAACAGACTCATTTGTAAACGTCACTCGAAGAACGTTTTAATTAAAAATTAAAAATAAAAATTTGTAAATTAAAAGAGACAATATTCAATTTGCTTTGATAAAATTACAAAATAAAAGTTACGAACAACAATATGCGTAGTATGTGCGTTGCCTTGATAAAATTATTATTATTTAGGAATAACGAACAAGAATTTAAATATGTTCCTTGTAATGTTTAAAGCTTCTGTTCAGCATACGTTCCATATTTTACACCACTAGAAATTATTTACAGCGGAATAATACATATAGTGTTTCCCTTCGCCACTTCAACCGAAATAAACGATCATAAAATGATTTTAAAAAAGTATGTGAGAAAAACGACCTTGGTATGTAAGTGAAATACAGATTTCGAAGTGTTTGAGCAAATTAATCCAGCCTTAATATCACATTATCTAGCTTCATTATTTTACATGGTATGTCGTGGAACTTTCAGTAATGATATATGATTCCAGTGGGCTACAATTGTTTTGTGGTTTGATTGTCTAAATTTGTTAGTGTTTATAATATTATGTGGTCATTTTAATTATGAGTATTCTTTATCGCGCAATGTCGGAATTTCTTTTGTGACAGAATTGTCACGGGATTTAGTACTATTAAATTATTACACTGTCAATATCCTTTCAGTGTCCTGTACCCTACAATTCTGCCTCACGAATAATTGTGATTTAATGTTCGAAGAAATGAAAGGATCTCAGGAAACATCGTTCCATCAAATAAACTGGTTATAAATCACACACACACAGAATAATACCGAAAAGTCGAAGGTTAAAAAGTAGCCTTTCTCAAAAATGTAATTTTACAACAGATCGACCACACATAAATTTCCTTCTGAGATACATTGAACGTTGAGTTGCAAATCTCTTATTCAAACATATAGCAACCATCACAACACACCAACCTACACTATGCTCGCAAACACTGAAAACAATTTCTTGACATTTCGTAAATGAACTGTTTTCAGATGTACGAAATTTTATTTATTTCTAGAGCCTGTAAAAGTATATAAAAATATGGACATTTACGCAGCGATAAAGGAATATGAAAATTAGTTTACATCAACCGTTTTATGTACATTGCATTGTCATTCATAGTAAGCTTAGGTGACGTTTCACTTATCATTGCGGTGTCCTTGATATCTTGCCTCCTTGTTTGGATATCTTTGTGCGAGCCTTCACTGTGTTCCTCAATTACATAGAATATGCTTAATTTGGACCGAAAAGTCTCGATGTAAAAACATTTAGCGCAATTTTAATGAAATTTTGGAATTAGAAAGAGTACAAATCGAATGGCGGATGTAAACTTCCAGGAATGTGCTTTTTCAATGACAAAAATAATGAATACCACAGAACTTGGGGAATATAATAAGCTCTACTTTAAGCAGTGCATTAATATAAGGACTAGGAGAACGTGGGCAAAAGTCCTGAACCTTCAGAGCAAGGGTTAAGGCTCAATCCAAGTGGAGTTTTCCGCATCTTTCGTTTTAAGTCAACTATTCAAATTTCAGTACAGGAAAACACAAATTAACTTTTACAGACCAAAGTTTTAATTAAATGCTAGTAGTAACTTCAGGATTGTGTGCAGACACTTTTGAGACAGAATAATGCCTCAAAAGTGTCTGAACACAATCCTGAGTTTACTATTAATATGTTATTAAAACTAACTGCTCTCATTATTGAAGAACGAAACGAACTTTGCTCTGTGAAAGTTAATTTGTTTTTCTGTACTGAAATTTGAATAATTGACGTAAAACGAAAGAGGCTGGAAAATCCACTTGGATTGAGCCTTAACAAATTTACAAATGGTATAAACATTCTTAACGAAAAAAACAACAATATAATTCACGTTTTCGTACAACGTAGGCAACGTCAACATAGAAAAACAGATAAACTGATACCTACACTTACCTGATACCTAAAACACTTACACAGTTAATACCTATCGAAAACATCTTGACTTAATTTAGACATCACTTTTATCAACGAATCTTAACATTACACAGGCACTTTTGTTAAAAGGAGTAATGTCAACATGCTTCATGCGTGTTGGCAAGCACTGTAAATCTTATTGTCCAGAATTTCTATCATCGAAAGGTCATTTGTAGTTTCTTTTAACATAGATAGATGAAACAAGGTCTCTAGCATAGATTCAAGGGGAAAAGTAAGAAATTAACTATTTTAATTTACTTTATTTTAACATTGGAAGATTCAACTTTTGTACATATTCGCGAAGAAAATCAGAGAGTCTATCAAAAGCTTAAAGCTTTAAATTGTTTTTGGAATTGTCCTTAGGAATGGCAGGAAATTTGAATTTGTGCTGCAGAGAATGTAATTATTAACACCCATCTCACTTCGAAGAGATAATAACTTTTCTGTTAATTAGTCAGAAAAAGGAATGAATAATTATGTTACTAGAAAGCCGATTAAATTCTGTTCTACACGGTGACCTGAGTACCCTCTGTGTATTTTTAGAATTTGTTTTGTGCACCGTGAAAAAAGGAGTTTTTCTAATACTGCTTCTCTTAGTTCTTTAATAAAACCTTACTGTGTGTAGAAATGACGCCACACAACAAAATTATTACAGGTTAAGAGTTTCGATTATTTTCGCTAACTCAAGCACTATAATGATTTATTTACTCCCCCATTTAGCACAATTTTCATAAAATTAACTTTCCTTAAACCGTTAAGAAGGTTTAGAATAAATACCCAATAGATGACACATAGGTTCATTTCCTTCAGCTCTTTAGTATTCCGATTAAAGCAATTATTAATAACCACTAAAACCGTAAAATGCAATACAATGTATTATTGCAGAATATTTGATACAGTAAAAACATAAGTACACAAGAAGTTCTTACTTTTCTTCTTAATGATAGTTCTCTTTTAATTTTACTGCTCCTGTTGGAACATTTAATTCTATTTAGAAACAAGTAATGCCATTTATAAAAAGGAAAACATATTATCTTTAAGAGTATTACATCAGAACAATTTCAATACAACCACGAGAGTTTATAATTCATAGGGTTCCCAAAAAACAAGATCGTTCTCATTAGGGGGTGACAACAACCTATAAAAGAAAAATCAAAGACTTCTTCCGTTTCTTTTATCTGGGAAAGTAACGATCTTAAAAACACCAAAAGAAAATAACAAAATGTATTAATTAATAATTAGGCACGAAACTATTTCCAGGACGTTACTACCAGAAGGGCACAAATAAAATATTTCACATCTCTTCTCATTCCTCTTTGACCTAAGACCTTCTTCAAATCCGGTACCCAAACACTGCGGTTTCGAAATTACTCTTCCTGCCATCTACGAGAACTTAAAGAATTTCAGAATTATATTAAGAAAGAGTCATAAAACCATCAAGCCTAGAGCCCATCCTGAGAAGGACACGAAAATTAGAAATAAAAAATAGAAGTGAGAATCGAGAGGCAAGCAAGTCTTGGTTTCTCCATCAACCCGTTGCCATCAAAGCCGTACAGTTAGTTTACTCGTTACTCGTGTGTGTTTAAAGTGAACTTAGTCTAAATTTATTTAGTGTGTGTTACTACTTCGTAATCATAACGGTCTCTAGTATCATCAATGAACTATACTACCATTACGAACTTTAGTATATTTGTGCTCAATCGAAAGACTAGAAGAAGAAGAAGAATGTGTGAGAATTATTAACACTATGAAAGAACATTTCTTCTCTACAGGATTTCGGAAGAACGAGACTTCTAAAGTGATTACAAGATAAGGGATGCGAAATACAGGGCTTGATTTCAAAGTATAAACATAAACAAATTGCTCGGTTCCCTCTAAATTTTGGTCGACAAATCGATAGGTTAATTAATAGCTATGAACGCCAATCATTTTGTAATAAAACAGTAAAATGTCCTTTCTCAATTCAATATCTTAAAAAGGAGCATGTCCTCCCTTCCTCATCTTATTAGTTACGTATTTTAGGAATGCTTCAGTATTGTTTCTTCAGAGAAAATGAAAGTAAGTAAATCCAAGTATGTAAAATGTGTACAAATAGTGCTTTTTCTGTGAATCATTTGTAATTCATTTGTATTTGCTACGTCTCCCTGTAAACAGGAAATTACGGCAAGTAATTGTGAAATAATATAAGTTAAACAACGAAATAAGCAGCGATAAACAATATATGTATGACCTAACCTGACTTTCTAACCTAACTTAATTCATTGTAGCTTAACTTGTAAACAGCAAAAAAGCCAAAATCTGAAGACGTATTGAACTACTTTATAGCGCACTAATATATTAACTAATTTGCATGTCGCCCGCTTAACAGGAGAACGAATAAATTTTGGCATTAAATCCACGAAGTAGCATGGAAGAGAGTCGTAATGTTTCGATTGAAATACAGGTAAAGCAATTAATCGACATAAGCAATTGTAAAAAATGCCAAGAACGTAACTAATGATTTTCATACGAAATTGACATGAGGTAATTGGATCGGCTATGCGAAATAATAGCGCAAATTACTAACAAGGAAATCATATTGTGTCCTATCTTTTCATACCTCTGTGCTGTAAAAATCAATCATAAAAGTATTTTTCGAAATGTTTGAAGAACGCAATTAACCTGAATAACACGATCAGATTATGTAGTATGTTGTAAAAGCATGATTGAAAATGATATATGTTATTTTTCTTATTGCCTTTCATAGGCTGGAATTGATGTAATATATATAATACCTTTAGTTTTAGTGATTCTGTCAGTAATAACGTAAGAAAATAGACACCGTCACATAGGATACCGTCTTCGATAGTTGCGTTTCTCTGGCCACAGTTCATCCTTAATCTAACAGCTTTTGATCGATCTCGTGTACCACCCCTCCCTGATAAAGTCATTTGAAACTGTGTACTACCGCCAGACTTCAGCAGCGAGCCACCGATTTGGATGAACTACGTGTCGCTAAAGGAGTTTCGCCGAGACCTTACGAACGAAACCTCAAACACCTTCCTAGACTTAGCAGTCCTTGAGTTTAAACTTGTTGATTGTCTCCATTAGTTGCTATGAGGAAGTGGCCATTAGTTACTATGAGGAAGTGGAAACTCCCCTTATCTAGGGAAGGGTTCATGCTACTTGAATCACATATCGGGCTCTGAGCTAATATTACCGAAATCTTCGCGACGACTCTTCAACTACCTTCATAGCGCAAGTAATTCCTGAGTTGAAAGTTGACAAGTTTCCCCATTACTTACTACGAGGAAATAAACCCAACTTCTATATCGGGACATGCTCACCTAATCTGCATTATCTATATGGTTTCAGCACGTCTCTACAAGACCTCTCAAACGACATCGCAACCACCTTCCTAACCATATAAGTTCCTGGAATTAGAAGATCCTCAGTTGAATGTTGTTCACAGACGGACGGACATTGATGATGTGAATTTTAATTTTATTTATGGCCTTTAGGCATCTGAGACTCAGGTCGGGATAGGGAAGGGGAAAGGATTTGGAAAGGTATCGGTCAGGGCCTATGTTGAAGGTGCCATCGCGACATTTGACTGTTGTTACTCTGGGAAAACCCTTGAAAAACTTCAGTCAGGATGATCAACCGCTGGGATCCACCCAGGAGATGGATGAAATATGCGGCTTTAAACTCGGCCTGCGGGCCAGTGGCAAATTTACATTCTCGGTCTTGCGGAAACCTTCTCAACGACACTTCAATGCCTCTATAGTCCTACAGTTTTGGAATTTTCTGCCAATGCACAAATAGGTGGGAAATGAAACATATATAAAAACGAGATACTTAACCTTTATGGGCTTGAAAAAAATCTGAATTTTCACTGCCCCGTAAAGTCCCGCAGTGAGGAGTGACCACTCTCCAACATCTACAGTGATCTACTATCATGCACATGCTTCATTCAACTAAAGTCTGGTGTCACGGGTGTGGATGCATACGATTTCTGTCTTTCGGAGACATTTACCGCGAATCGGAGTATGTATAGTAGAAAGAAAGAAGGTGAAAAAAGAAGATAGAGAAACGCGACAAGAATTTTGTATGAAGAGAGCAAAAACCAGAATAAGCATTGCTGTATATTCTGAAAAAATCCCTGTATCGAGCTAACTATAAAGATTACCTGGTAAACCAGGCATGCTGCAAAGGGTGGGAAAACCCAGGTAATATGTCTGTATTGACTCTACTATGATCGCATCCTGAAAGCAAGTGTCTGTGTTGAACATGCAACGCCGGTCAACTGCTGCATCTCAGGTGAGTGGCTTCTTCATCCAGGGGCTGCATCCACGAAGTGGGTTGTCCTCTCTGTCGTCTCGGTGTCCAACTGGTGTCCACAGTATGCAGGAGTCCACAGGTGACCAGTCCCCAATCTTGCCTTGTCAAGTAATCTGTATTGGCCTCCCCCTGACCACAGAAAAAAACTTGACTGAAGTGGCTCTCAAAATAGGCCTGTTGCCATTCCACGACTACAGATGGTGCTGGGCGCTTCGCCTCGCTGTCGCCCGGTTTCCCGGACTGCTGCTACCATGGTTGCCGCTGACCAAGTTCGTCGTGCCTCGGCATGCTCTAACAGGACGTCGTGCTTCTGGCTGCTTCTTTCCTATCGACCATAAATGGTACTTGGCTTCAACGTGCTTACTAGTGGTACTAGGTACTTCGCTTCGCTGTCGTCCGGTTTCCCGGCCAGTTGCTACCGCGGCTACCGTTGACCACGTTCAACAGACTTCCATAATTAAATGGCCTGCTTCTCCAGTCTTCGTGTCGGTATCAGGAGACGGCTATTCTTCACTGGTGAATATAACTTCCTGCTGGCGTCATCACATCACGGGCGTTTTGAGGGCAACCATGCAAAAATATGTATATTAACAGCCACCAATTAGTAGAACAGTTAACAAACGCATATTGATGAAAGATTGCTATTTCTTGTAAAATTAAGTAAATGTATTTAAGATAATGTAAGCAGCACAAACATTATTATTTAACAGTCAGGTGGTGAGAATACAATATAAGTTTCGAATTGCAGAAAATCGGTTAGAAATGTTGAATGGTAGCAGTTCAAAAATTACATCCTCTAATATTGTCAAAAGCGCTGTCAAGATAACTTATTTTCAATTTTTTCTATCCGTTGATGTATCGTCTTTTTTGTGAGTGCAATATTTTGATTATTTTTGAAAAGCCGAGCACATCAAGCAGAAGGTCTTGATGCAAATTTCGAATTCGGAACAAAAATGAGATCTATGCACGATGCCTTGATAAAATTACAATTTGGGAATTACGAAGAATATAAAATCAGTGTTTTTAATACTTAACGTAAATGTCTGCATACTGTTGTTATTTTGTAACGAAACGAATTTCAACAGGGTATTAAATACAGTCTTTCCCTTCAGTACTGTAACGAAATTAAAGAATCGAAAGCTGAAAGGGTCGCGTTCGGACCCGGTCTGACGCGGTGATCCGGGAGGCAAAGGGAAGTTTGTCCTTATGATACATTGTTGTGAATTAACAGTGTTTCATTGATGGATGACCGGGGCTTGGGTGTTATTCCCAGAACACTTATTGCTAGGAAAAAATCTTAGCAATAATAATAAATGGAATATTCCCGGAGTCAACGAGAAGACTCCTACCCCCCATCCCCCGAAGGTGTGGAAGAAAGTCTCCCTTTAATAAGATATTCTGAAATGAATTTATGTTTGAAGTATTAAATAGAAAAGACACATGAAAAGATTTTTAAACTCTAAAATAATAAAGTTCTCGTAATATGATAATAGTGTGAAATTCGTAATTCGCTTTCAAGCTACTTTCAGCTACCAGAAGATACACGGTGCTCGGGTCACCGGGTCAACTAGTCGAGTCATTCGAGTCAAAACCGGGTCAATTAGGTTATTCGTGTCAAATTTCGGATTGCGTCACCGAGTACCTTGTATCTGGGTCCCGGCAACCAAATGTGACCAGAGTTCAGCTATAAAAAGATCATAAAGGGATTTCATAAGAATATGTTAAAAAAAAGGCTTGAAAGTTCCTTAGCTGGAGGTTGTCGATTGTCACACTTAGCTATTATGGGGAAATATAACTCTTCCCTATTTCGCGACCAGCTCATCCTACCTGGACCATTTACGGGATTATGAAATCTTCTCTCCTAGATATCTCAAATCGACACCGCAGGCAACCTTGGTTGCTAAATGCCTTAAGAATTAAACTCAAATACAATCAACTTCTTAGCTGTAGTGGTTCCTGAAATTATGAGATCCTCCGTTAAATACTGTCCATGGACTGGCAGTCATAGATGAAATGTACGGCGTTGCACTCGTCTCACCGAGACCTCATCAACCGTTGTAGCCCAATATGTTTTGAGTTGAAGGTTGTCGACGGACGGACATGGTCTAGACAAATTGAAATTTGTCTTGACGAGACCTTTGGAACAATACCTCAATGACGTTTACAGCACTGAGTTAGTAGTTCCACAGTTGAAAGATGTCGGCGGACAGACAGATAGACATTGAGCGATATCTTACATTCGACTTACTTAAGAACATATTGGGCTACAACGGTTGAGGTAATAATTAGAATACCTAATAATGATAGATAGCATTAGGTTTATGTCAGAGTAGTTTATGAGTATTGGATGAATACATAACATATAATGACGGCTGCAGGAAACTTTACTGTTATCGTTAGCTTAAATTAGACACACACAATGAGATTCCACATGTAGTATAGTTAGTATTTACATTTACATTGGTTCACGGAACAAATTCTTTAGATGATATTCCAATTGCCAAAACTCCAAAACACGAAAGTAGAAAACGTATAATGAGGCGGAGATAGAGTTTAGAAACTAATATTTAACTCGAAGTATTACACAAAATTTCTGGAACTAACTGAACGAAATTGCTTTTAAAACACATTGAATGAGCGGGAAGGTTTAAATGAGTAGAAGCCAAGGGGTACAAATGACATTCAAGATACAAGTTCATGTAATCTTTTATAAACAACTGGAAATATAAGTGACCCAAAACTGTCACATTTTCTACAATGAAGCCTTAGACATTAGTAAGTCCATGTGCAAAAATGGCAATTTTGTTAGATGAATTGGGTTATATATAAAAGATTTACTTTCGAACATTTTTCCTTCGTTAATGTCACTGGTATCTTTCGACTTCTCGAGTCGACAATTTATTCAAAATGTTACCATTTTGTTTATTTATGTTCCGTTTAGAGAATTTAGAAATTATTCTGTTTCTTTTTCAGTTTAGAAAACTAATGTCAGCTAAAGAGAACTATTAGTAACAAATCGGATTCCGGTCTTCATAACAGACGTACTCACTAGAAAGGTAAACGCACCAGTAATTGACAGTGTACCAGTAAAGGACACTTGCAAAGAAAAGTTGTAAAATACGATTTTCCTAAGGGCAATCATATCACGTACGTGGGAAAATTTAGTATAGTAAGTTCTGATGCCACTGAATATTATTCGCTCGTCTTTGGTTTCATCTGATGTTTCTGACATGATCTTGAAATTAGTTCCAGTGTTGCACCTAGTCTTCCATGCATTCTGTTAAGCAAGTGATTAGGGCGAGAGTTTTCGTCTTTTATTCATGAAATTACGATAAAGATTCCTATTGTTGTTCTGCACTATTATCCATTATGAAATGTCTTTGTTTCGAGTATTTAAATGACCAAACCTATTATAACTTAGATCTGTAATGCTAAGCAGGTGTACCTATTACCAGGTGTATGCATAAGTAGTTTCCGGTTAACCTAAGAGATGGCGCCAGCGAAAACTACGCAGCGTATTCATTTAACACATACGTCATTTTGTTCGTCTGACATTAAACTACAAACACACACAAGTTGAGTTCGCCAAACACTAGCGTCTTTGTTTTATCGTTCAGTGATCATGTCGAAGTTTGTGCCTGAAAAAGAACATTTGCGGCACGCATTGCTTTTCTTATTTAAGCAAAAAAAAAAGGCTGTTGAAAGTCATCGTGTGCTGGTAGAAACATATGGTGAACACGCTCCATCGATTAGAACAGTGAGACATGGTTTCGACAATTAAAAAGTGGTGATTTCAATGTGAAAGACAGTGCGCGCTCTGGCAGACCACACAAGTGCGAAAACGAGCAATTGCAGGTGTTATTGTAGGATGACCCAACTGAAGCTCAACAGCAATTGGCAAAAGCATTAAATGTGTCACAAAAAACAATCAGCAGACGTTTACGAGCAATGTGGAAGATCAATAAACTGGGTAAATGGGTCCCACACAATTTGAATGAACGTCAAATGGAAAATCGCAAAGTCACTTGTGAAATGCTGCTTCAACGCCACGAAAGAAAATCCTTTTTGAATCGAATTGTGACGGGTGACGAAAAATGGACTTATTTTGAAAACCTGAAGCGGAAAAAATCGTGGCTTTCACCTGGCGAAGCCGGTCCTTCAACACCAAGGCCAAATCGCTTCGGCAAAAAGACCATGCTTTGTGTCTGGTGGGACCAGAGCGGTATTGTATATTATGAACTCTTGAAGCCCGGCGAAACCGTTAATGCACAATTCTATTGCCAACAAATGATTAATTTAAATCACGCATTGATCGAAAGACGACCGGAATGGGCCCGAAGACATGGCAAACTGATTGTGTTACACGACAATGTGCCGTCTCGCACAGCAAAACCAGTGAAAGACACCTTGAAATCGCTTAAATTGGACATCCTTTCATACCCGCCGTACTCCCCAGACCTGACGCCATCTGACTATCACCTCTTCGCATCAATGGGGCATGCGCTCGCAGAGTAGCACTTCTGCAATTTCGAAGACGTTGGAAAATGGCTCGACGAATGGTTTGCCGCAAAAGACAAGCAGTTTTTCTGGCATGGCATCAATTACCTGAAAGATGGGCGATATGTATAGAAGCCGATGGCCAATATTTTGAATAAAACAAAATTAATTTCCCTTGAAAATTACGTTTTTTTTTTGTTTTTTTTTTACCACAAAAACCGGCAAAAACTTATGCATACACCTGGTACCGGTACGGCAAAATCAGTTTTTGTTCAGTTATGGACATGCACTACTCATTACTAGGCTGAAATCAAAATCCTTGGTTGTTTGAGTTATTATTAACGTCCTAAACTAGCTGGTGAGCTGCTAAGGACGAGATTTACAGTTTTGGTAAAGTGGGCTTCGAACTACTTCGATCAATAGCACTCAGCGGAAATTGAACTCATGAACACGTGCACAGAAATTGGGCGCACTAAACCCTCCGCAACTCCGAGGGCGAAATTATAATCCTGTTAGTTGTTTTGTATTTCAATTTCGGAAAGATTATATTCTCTGCATGATAATAAGTTGGTCAGGAAATTTTTTGGTCCCACTTTCCAATGATGGGCGCAGGGAATCACATTAATGAAATGGTTTGTTTTAATATTAGACACTATTCATGGCAAGTTAGAATTTGCATTATTATTTCCGCAAGTAACCTATGGCTCATACCGGGATAGGGTAGGGGGAAGGAAGCGGTAAGGAGTCGGAGTTGAAAGTGCCAGTAGGGCATTTGCCTTGTATGACTGAGGGATAAAAACGTTAAAACCTCGGTAAGAATGCTTGATAGCTGTTTTCAAACCCAGATCCTTCGGAATGATTACTCAGTGCAATTCCATGAAACAATAAGGTAATCGAAGAACATCATTAAAGATACAACCGTGTTTACTACTTATATTTGAAACACCAGCAACGATTAAAATTATTTTGAGTTATACAGTATGTTCATTTCTGGGTATCCATTACTGGAACATCCAGGTTTTTCTGTGTCCATCACTGGTACAAAAACAATGTAAGTTAATAAACGTGATTTCCTCTCAAACAGTGTATGTCGATAAAAGTACAAAATTACTAAAAGAAAGCATAGAGAACGTTTAACAGTCTCATTTGATCAATACATTTAAACTGTATTTGAGTTTAAAATGATAACGGTGCAAAGTGTTCTTAAGTGACTATTACTGGTGCGTTTGGCTTAGTAAAAAATAATATTTTAAACTGCAGGATTCTGTAAGAAACTATTGCACTAACTTTCAGTACATATCTTCGAATCATATCTCGTAAGCTTTTGTGTATCAGAAATGTAGCCTACGTAATGTGAGGTGGAAAAAGTGGAAGGAGGGTGCCATGTGTTTCTGAGGATGAATGGTGAACGTTCATTATATTTCACTGCCCGTTTGCAAGGGATTCCTTTTGAACCATCCTTTTCATTATTCATTAATAAAGTATGGTACTATTTTTTGTACATATTTTGCTCACGATATATCCTAGTCTGATACAGACTGTCACCATGGAACATGCATACCCACTTACATGTCAAAAGCCTTTAATATTTGACAAAAAAATATTATCTTTGAAGCTTGGTTAGGTTAATAAATAGGTATCATTCGAAACTACTCACACGCATACCCTGCTCTCTGCAGCTTTCGTTCTATTCTTGGACACCAAAACAGTTCATCATTATACAGCTTTTAACTTCCAACTTACAGTGTTTGTTGATACTGAAATGCCATATTTAAATTATTTAATTCTAAATATCCATTCTTTTCTCACGAATTTTATTTCATTTTTCTGACAATCGAATTCGTTTAAAAAGTTCCCTTTCGATCCCACTTTAAAACTTTCCTTGTAAATAACAAAAGAAGTTCTCTCTGCGGACCACAAATATATATTATTTCGCTTTTTTATATAAATTTTAGATATTCCTCCGGATGTCAAAGTGATATGATCTAATCTAACTGAACCTAACATGTCAACCAATTCCACGCTAACTATTTACGTTTAATGGACCGGCAGTGTTAGTCCGATACTTGTAATCGAGCCAGCACATTCGTATATCAAAAGATTTTCATGATAGTCAGACAAATAAGCTCTAAGAACCTAGAAATTAGGCTTTGTAAATTCCAAAGTAGCTTAAAAGCGTTATGATCACGTCATATCGTTCCTTTCTGATCTTCATATGACGTGAACATGATGTTTCTATGTTGCTTGGGTAACGCTTTAAAAGGTACAAAGGGTGGAAAATACAAAAAATCTTAGAGAAAGGAAAGCATAGACAAACATTACTTTAAAAACTTTCATTCATGAACGTTCATTGTCATTTAAAGCTCCAGGCATTTATATCAGAGATGTTACTTCGGTAAGGGCTTTTCTCAGAGAAATGCAACAGTGAAGCAGCGACCAGGACTTTTCTCACGTGTAACTACAGAATTCTCCTAGTGTATAATAGATTAACACACTAAAGAAATTCAACCAGGATGAGTGGCAACCGGAATCGAGCCTGCATGCCTTGTTAGTGCCTTTCTGAAGTCTCTGACTGATTTTGACAAAAAATAGTAGAGAAAACTATTTTGTAGAACTGCAACTAAATAGAAATAGAAAAAATCTTAACAAACATACAATTGTGGAGAAGCTTCACTTCTAGGAATGCAACGCAATTGCTCAGATTTGCTTATGTTAGTTTATATTATATTTCTCGGAACTGAAAGAAACCTCGTTTGTTTTCATTCACCACACATAGTACAAATTAGTTAATATGCATAAGCAAGAAAAGGGATATTATTTATTGAGATATGTAAAAATAGGAAAAATGAAATTATCTGTAAGCAGGCCAAAATAAATTTTAATGTTGTTCATTTTATCTTGCTTTAATTGTTAAAAAATATTGCCATTTTGCTTAACAGCCTACTTTTAATTACAATTTTCTTCTTGCCTTGCCATTCGTGAGAAAATCCGTAATAATATCAAAGACAATAAATACAAATAACGTAATTTATGTCTAGAAAATAGTATTAACTTACCCCAGAGCACTATTGAATGTTTATGGAATGTAGTTTCTATAACACTTTACTTAAACAATATATTAATGTTTATAATTTAATTTTTAAATGTTTTGTGATTATTGCTAATATTACAAAATTGCCATATTTCCCCAGTTCTGCTAAATAGTCTTGAACTATATTATTCCAGTGCACTTAGACATCAATTATGAAAACCCGATACATTTGAATATAAAGCCGAAAATTGGTACAAATATTCAGAATGATGTAGCCAACAACATACCAAAATACCCCCAAAAAAAACCACTTGGGGAAAACCTTTGAAAAATCGTCGCCATTTTTAATTTTTATACTTTTCAATAAGGCGCTTGAAAAATGTTAGCAATCGACTTCGGTTAAAAGTTAAATGATCACATTTCTACCCTCTTTCCTTAAAATAAAACTGACATTTTCCAAATAAATCAGTTCATTCTATCATCTATCGAGAAAGCTTTAGCGACACCATTAAACATTTTGATGAAGTAGAGTCAAAATTACGAAAACTAACCTTGAGTTTCAAATAGTATATTAAAGCAAGTTAAAATGAGTGGAAACCAGTTGTTTGGTAAAACATTATACGTACACGAAAAGGAAATCTTGAACAGTGGCTTCTAAAGAATTTCACCATTGGAAAATGAAGAAACAGAGTCTGAATGTTAAACGTTTATTTCCGAAATTCATTTTTACGAGAGATTGCATTCAAAACACTCGTTTATGAACTTCAGTGATAAAATATTGAAAACATCTGAACAAATTTTCATGACAAAATATCCTAGTCTGGAAAAGGTATTTACCATACGAACATACGCATTCACTTACGTGTCAAAAGTCTTCAATATCCGACCAAAACAGTACACAGTAAACTTTCAATCCCCTGTCTCGACAATTTAGTATTTTTCGTGGGTACTGAAACAGCTCTTCAGGAAAGAAGCCAACTTGCAACTAACACTATTTCTTAATATTCTTGGACATAAAAAGGCGCAGAAAAGTATTCGAGACACTGAAAAGAATTGTATAAAATATAAGAGAAATACACTTCTTAGAGCGCAATACGTGATTGGTATCGTAAACAAATCAATTGCTCCAGGATTCTCAGTTTGAGGGTGTAACGGTACCATTGCGAGGGTATAGGTAGAGTTTGGCATGGTTTCTATAGACGTTTTACTGTACTTTTTAAGCTAGGGGTGCTGATAGTTTGTGGATACGACTCCCCCACTAGAGGTGCCTGACAGAATCACTGATTTGGTTTTATCTATTTATATCTTACGTCTAAGATTTTTCGTAGTTTCTGCCATGATATCTGATTAAGTTAAATAAATAACCATTGCACCGTAGAGAGAATAATGAATACATTCTAAATCTCAAAACAGGCACTATTCACTAAGATGTTTTTTTTTTTCACGTATACAAACTACCTTTGTTTCCAACTTATTTCTGTGTCACTAGTTTCCTTGTTAAAAGATTAAGATATTTTGTAATAAGTAAGATTCAAATCTGAACAAACATAATAATCAATAATGATTAACTGATATGCTCCGTTCATAAACAACAAAGTAATGTTTGTACTTCTCGCATTAGTAATTTCCATAACAATAGAAGTTTCTAGATTGGTATTTAAAAAGAAAATATTTAAAAAAATACCGTAGTATGTAGGCGTTTGGACTCGAAATTTCCATCCAATACGTATATATTCTTTCTGAGGAAATTTACTTCTTTTTCTTTGATGACAATCGAATTCTTTAAAACAGTTTCTTGGGTTCTATTTTTTCCTTTTTGTTTATCAATCTCAATAAATTGTCCCTGTGCAGGGCCTAAGAATATTATATTTTGTTTTTCAATATGGACTTTAGATACTCTCTGGATATCGTAAAAACGCGATAAAGTCTAACTGAAGCTAACATTGAGACAAATTTAAAATATTTGAACTTATTTACCTAGAGTTAAGCCTAGAGCTGCTGAAATGTAACAAACTATATTGGTACTTATTCGGGAAAATTTCTAAAGGTCAAACGTTTCCTCGCTAATTATTTACAGTTGATAGAACTATCAGTGTTAACCGTAGAGGAGCTTTATATCAAGGAATCACAATTCAAAAGTTGTTCAGATTTGTTTATGCTTGTTTATATTCTATTTCTCAGAATTCAAAGAAAACTCGTTTTAACATTTTTTTTTTTCATTTTTCAAAAGTCGTCCAAAGTTGATAATAAATCATTAATAGAGGCATTATATAGGCTAAAGTCACTATATTTCGGATGGTGTAATAATTTCGGATAGCTCAGTCCCTGGGCTGCAGAGTGTTACCCTCAAAGAAAGTCATCTGTGTAACAAACCTTGTTAGCCATTTTTGAGATCTTGTCATTTGGTGCATTATGGCGTGTCTCGGCTTCCTTATTCGATTTTAATTGATTTAAAATGTTTTTCTTGCTTCCTTCTACAATTGTGCATGTGAGAAGGGAACGGAAAGTTAACTTGGTATTTATATAATGGGTTTAAATAGAAAATAGTGAACTAGTTGTATGAGTCTTTGTTTTCTTTGTGATGGGCGACTTCGAATTAAAGGCAAGTTTAGAAAGATAAATTGCGTCTAGATTTGCCAAATTTCAGGTACTGCATGTAATAAACTTTATCTTTCTTTGTTTTCATTTTGAAGCATTTATCCTTAGTTTAGCATACGCACTGAGAAATTACTTATCACTTAAAAAAGTGTTAGTTTTATTTATTACTCAGTTATGAGGCCGAAATTTCATATTAGACCTACTTCCTTATTATCTCACATTTCTGTTTACGTTATGAAATATCTGTCAGGTATTTGCGAAAACAGTTCAAGTATCATTTTATGTTCTCTTGAACCTGAATTTGTATCTAGATATCTAACAAAACGCTTATAATTTTGGGAATGATGTATTTCAATGTGTTCATTCTCGATGCCAAATTAGGAACAACTGATATCCGGAATTAGGAAACCTTTTCAGCCATAACACGAAATACATGTTTTTAACTAACAATACAATTACGTATTATTTTCGAGCACGGCTTAAAATTGGGTAAAAGCACATGAAAGGCAATGGATATGAGCTTCCAAAACTGTCGCCTTGAAACATGGTTGTCTAAAAGTATTATAAATTAAATTCAACCTCCAAAACTATAAATGTATAACAATTTTCTTTCATAGAATATCATCAACTTAGTTAAAAAAAGGAGCCCGAAATATACGACATTTCCTCTATTAACAACATGAAATAGCCAGTATGAATTTAGCTGTAAGCAGAACAAAATAAATTTTAAATACGTCAATTTTATATTCTTTCTATTGCTAGTAATATAGGCAAACTGCGTTAGAGCCTGTCTTTACTTATATTTTTACTTGGCTTTCCATTCGTGAGGAAATATCTTTTCAGTTGTAAAATAAGACACTTGCCCTAATTTAATTTATGAAATAGAAAATCACATTGTCTTACCGTCTGCATGAAGACCTAATAGCTTGAGAAAAAATTGTTCTGCAATTAAACGATCATCAATGTTAAAGAAACAACGGAATCCATAACAATTTAATTTCAACAAAATATTATATTTTTAACAACTTTTATGTAATTTTTGATTGTTGTTAAAATTACATTAAACTATATATTGCCACAAAACGTTTAAGATAATATAAAATATTTAAAATTTAATCGAGCACCATTGTTGGAAATTTTTCATTCAGAGTCTGACACTTTCTGGCAATATTACCCTATGCTCTGGAACCTCATTAATCGGACCACCTATCGGACTGAGGGCATGACATAAGAGAACTTTTCAGCTTAAACAGACCTCTACAAGATGACGCAAGGCGGTCTGGTCACCGGGGCAAACAGTCTTGTCAATTGGGTCCAAGTCGTCGAGTCATTCGGGGCAAAACCGGATCAATTAAGTCATTCGAGTACAGTTTCAAAACGGATCGCTGAGTCGTCTGTGTCTGGGTCACTTGTCCACCAAATGTGACCAGGGTTCAGTTATATAAGATCATAAAGGGATTTGGTAAGAATGTCGATGTTCCCTTGTCGGTGAGCGTTAGTTGCCACCACAACGCTCAGTTTATTTGTGTCGGGCGCCTGTTACTAAATAAATTGTTATTTGGTAGGTAGAGCAGGTAAAGCAATGAAAGGATAGAAGTTTACCATTTTCCCTTCACCTTTTATTTTAAAAAAAATACAAAGTCCGTAAAGTTAATAAAACTAGTATCCCGTACAAAATTATGGAGATATAATTTTGAGGTACAAAGTATCTCAATTACTTTCTCTATAAGTTTCCTGGATTGCAGGTGATGTTGGCCCTAGCAACGGCTTGTTGCCTGGCAGCTGTCGGCCCAAGCAACGGCTTGTTGCCTGGCAGAGAAATGAAGTTTGAAGAGTCCAATTCCGTAGCAGATCTGGACTTAAGGAGTTTGCCTATCCCATGGCAGATAATGCGGTAAGTAAGGATGGCCTACCCGTAGCAGGTATGACCAAGGTGAGGAAGAGGATTAGTGCAGTTGGCTATTCCCGTAGCAGAATAGTGCAGCTTGAAGCGGCTCGATGCCTCTTATTCTGTTCTCGTATGCTTACACCGCATTTCCAGACGTTGTCTGCATCATCGGTTATCTTCGGTTGCTGTTGTCGGGTTTCTCCGACTTCCACTACTACTTGTTTACAAATAAAATCACGTGTTTTTACTCATACTGCATTCCGTCTTTTCCTGTATGTTTGTAAAGAAGCAGGACGTGTTTCTACGCACACTACGATAGCACGTGTTCTTATACACGTCACTTTACAATATGCTTAAAAAAAGGCTTGAAAGTTTCTGAGTTGGAGGTTGTTGATTGTACCCATAAGTTACTATGAGGAAACAGAACTCAATCTCGCGACCCGCTCATCCGATCTTTCCCATTTAAGGGATTATGAACTCTTGTTTTCGAGATATCTGAAGCGACACCGCAGCCAACTTCGCTTGCTAAATGGCTTAAGAAGTAAACTCAATTTGAACCACCTTCGTAGCTGTTGTCGCACCTGAATTAGTAGATCCTCAGTAAAATATTGTCCGTGGACTGGCAGTCATAGATTAAATATATGGCGTTGTACTCGTCTCACTAAGGCCGCATGAATCATTTTAGCCCAATATTCCATGAGTTTAAGGTTGTTGACGGAAGGGAAGTTATAAGGACTTTGTCTCAGCAAATTTAAATTTGTTTCGCCGAGACCATTGAAACAACACATCAAACACCATCATAGCCACCATAGTTTCTTAGTTAGTAGTTCAATAGTTGAAACTGTTTTACGGACATATGGAAACAGATGGGATAGGCCTATGAAACCTTTCAAACAACACCTCAACCACCTTCATAAGTCTGGTGGTTTCTGAGTTAGTAGTTCCACAGTTGAAAGTTGTCGATGGACAGAAAGATATACATTTAGCGATGTATTACATTCAACTTACTTAGGTCACTTCATTAAATATGGTTATCAAGTAATAATTAGAATTCCTAAAAGTATAGATAGCATCAGGTTAAATGTCAAAGTAGTTTCAGTGGCACAGTAACTGCTCTCTGAGTGTTGGCTGAATAGATCACACACAATGACGACTGCAGGAAACTTTACTGTTACCTTTATCTTAAATTAAACAAACGCAATGAAATCATGAAACCAATTGTTTAGATGGTATCCCAGTCATCCAAAACACGAAAGTAGAAAACGTATAATGAGGTGGGAATAGAGTTTAGAAACTATAATTTAACTCGAAGAATTACACGAAATTTCTGAAACTGCCTCAATCAAAAGATTTGCTTTTGAAATACACTTGAATGATCGGTTAAGTTTAGTTGAGGAATCTAGAACCCAAGGGATACCCGTGA
This sequence comes from Lepisma saccharinum, assembly GCA_022664845.1. Classification (NCBI taxonomy): domain Eukaryota; kingdom Metazoa; phylum Arthropoda; class Insecta; order Zygentoma; family Lepismatidae; genus Lepisma; species Lepisma saccharinum. Next base: position 31,723 of record JAGDQP010016615.1, read on the forward strand.
TATTCAGAATAAAAAAGCTCAATGTAATCTTTCATATACAACCTGAAAAACTTGTAACACAAAACTGTCATATTTTATACATTAATGAGTCCATGTACAATGAGTTATATATAAATTATATACCTTCGAATCCGTTCTTCCTTCGTCAATGTATCCCTTGGCTTCTGGAGTTGACAATTTATTCAAGTTTTTGTTGTTTTATTTGTTTCCCTTTTATAGAATTTGGAAATAATTCTGTTTCTTTCAGAGTTTAGAAATTTTTCATCAGCTAAATGTAATAATTATTATCAACTGGATTCCGATCTTCATACCGGATGTACCCGCTAGTAGTAAGAAATTCAAATGTTAAACTACAGAATGTTGTAAGAAAATATTTCAATAAGTTTTAGTACACATTTTCCCACAATTTGCCGTAAACATTGTGTACCAAAAGTAAACGCAATGTGTGAAGGATAATAATGGGCGTTTCTGAGGGTGAATGTTCAACTTTATTTTGCACTTCATTTTTACAAGGTTGAACTTCATTGATAAAGTGATTGCAAACATTTCTGTACATATTTTTCTGGCAACACATTTTTATTTGATACAGATATTCACCATACGAACATGCCTACCCACATAGTATTCAAAGTCTATGAAAAGTTTGATTTTCAATTGATTTTCACTTGTGTAGTTCTAATAGATATAACAAGTTTGATTCTAATTTGAAATTGACTGTATTAAGTTGATTTGATGTTGTAAGTTCGATTCAAACTGTACGTTGACAGTTGTGTTGATGTATTTGACCACTAATGGCATGGCAAGTGTCTTTCACGCTTTGTATAACAAGTTAGATATAGTAAGCTTGGAGCAAACTTGTGAGGTACTAACTAATAACTTTGAATCAAGTTTCATTTAAGCGTGCAGACTTGCGGACAAACTTGATGCAGAATTTTACACTTGACATGGCAAGTTTGCAAAACGTTTGAATCGAGCTTACTCTCTCGGTGTACTCACGTGTCAAACCTATTTAACAGTTATGGTTTCGAATCCCGCCTATGATATAGATGCATTCATATCATTACTCTCCCAAGTTCATAGTAACTGACGTTGTCATATAAAATCAAGTTTACCAAAGTGTTTTGATAAAACAGTTCTTCATGATAGAGTCTAACTTGCAACTTAAGTTTTGTTAGTACCGTTGGATATAAAAAGGTAAAACTTCATTCATTCGTGATACTTCAAAGGTTTGTATAACAGAAATACCCTTCTTATTTAATACTACCTGGAGCGTTGTTGTAAGTAAATCAATTACTCTAATCTTTTCAGATCTTAAGATTTCTCGTAGTTCGTATCTGCCTTCATATATAATTTAATAATAAACCATTGCACCATTGTCTTCATAATAAATGCAATCTAAAACTCAAAACCGTGATTCCTGAGCCAAAATTCCCTAAAGGCCTTAATAATTAAATTAAAATTCCATTCTAACCCGGCATTATCCAGTAACAATCTTGCTTTTTCCACGCAAAACAACAAAGCATCTTTAATTCAAACTCATTTCTGTGTCACTAATAGGCTTGTGGAAACATGAAATCAATTTAATTCTAAAATTAGCAAATCAATTTAAAATAATTAAATTATTTCTCCAATTCATAAATAGCAAACAAAGCCATAACTTCCTAATTTTGTAGAAAGGAAACACTTAACAAGCCAGCGTAGTAGGTAACCTGTTAAACTCCAGACTTGTAATATTTTATGTTCCTTTCTTTCTAAAGATCTCTATTCCTATTGCTTAGCTGACAATCGTATTCTTTAAAAAAAAATTGGATGATTTTATTTGTGAATCACAATAAATTTTCCTTGTGCGTGACCTAAAAACATTTTATTTTGTTTTACCAGATGGACTTTAGATAACCTCCACGCTGTGTGAACGACTTGGAGTAATCTAACCGAACCTAACATTGAGAAAAATGGAAAAATGTTTGAAATAATTTATCTTGCGCTAAGCCTGTAATATCTATCTCGAATGTAATATAAACTCACATAAATATTGTTAATGGTTCGTGAGAGACTCTAAAGTCAACCGCTGCTACACTAAATCAAACGTATGCGCGAACAAACCTCTAACTAACATTTTCTAATAAAAAAAATTGCAAGTACATTTTTATACATAACAGGAAAAATATGAGGCTCAAAATATTCATACTTTGCACGAAGACATGTTAGACTAAACTCCGCTTTTGTGTAAAGCATTAATATTATGCCTCATTTTTTCTGTTATATATAAAAATGTACTCGTGATTTCTCTTATTTCAATATGCCACTTATACGTTTGTTCACGCATACGCATCAAATATTTACTGTTGATGGAACTGCCAGTATTATCTTCTCTATATCTAAATTGAAACAGCACATTCATTTTTGAATTTATTTTTAAGTCATTTAGGCAACTTTGGCTCAGACCAAATGGATGATGAGAATGGGACCAGGGTCTAGAAATTAGGCAAAATTGGCGCACCACTGTCACTTATTATTTAGATTTGGCGTCCTGGAGTCACACCTTTTGGTCAATAATGGCCACTAGTTTTTTGCTCTAAATTCTCAACATACAGCACTAAATTCATAAATTTACTCTCAATTCCCACCGATATCAATACAGCGTTGCCGTTAACAACCGTCCTATATTTTATTTCGGTGTTGCGAGTGAATTATTTCCTACGAATTTTCGGCATAAAATCATAAGTACAGCAGCTTGTTCAGACGCCGTCATCTCGATGGAATTTTTATGTAACATGAATATAAATTATATTTAATGCTAATAAATCATAATTATTATATGTGGCTACCAGTAATAACAAATGGCTACCACAAAATTCTTCAAGTAGCCTCATTGGCCTCCAAGATTTAGAAAACTTTAAACGCTGGTTTGGACAAATTAGTGGAATGAAGAAAGTGTGAGAAATCGGGAGAACCCTGAAAGAAACCCACGTACGCGGTGTTTCTCCATCACAAAACCCACATAGTATGAACAGGGAACGAACCAACGACTCCTTGCACCAGAAGTAAACGATCTACCAACTGAGCCATTGTAGCCCTAACCAAGGGCGCCGATCCCGGGGCTACTTTGGGGGCCTTGGCCCCCCAAAGTTGAAGTGGGCCCCCCAATGGGGGTGCCCAAATGATAAGGTGAAGTTGGTTCTCCTATCTCTACAATACATGGTCATTCGTTTTCCCCTTCTACTAAGCTTATCTCCCTTTGGAAAATCTATTTCATTGATAAATTCCTCCCTGAAACTTGTGTACTACAGTACTTATATAAATTACATCACGTATACCCCCTCGACTGGCTAAAGGAGTCAATTCGTGTATTCCTTGTGTTGTTTCTGGAGTTTCGTGCGTAACAACACAAGGAATACATTCGTGCGTAACATTGATAAAGACCATTTAGTAAAAAAAAAAAAGAAAGAAAAAATGAAAACGTATTTTCTGTCGTTTATTCCTCGGAACACCAAGATCGGGTCAAAAATGGCCCATACATTCAAAATATTATTTTTACCCATTAGTCATCAAATGGAAGAGTGAAATTATGTGTACTCCGCATACTGTCAGCAATGTAATCGCTTCATTTGCAAGAATCAGAATACAACAGATACGGTGTGCTTTACACTTGAGAGTGAAAGAGGAAGGTAGTTTGATTCTGATAGTTTTATATGTCGTACTTTATATGTGTAAATAAGTAAGAGACTCATGGCACCTTTATTTTTGTGCAGCCATGAAAAAGCTTGCAAGGTTAATATGATGTAGTAATTTTTTCTGTATGTATTATTATTTTGTAGCATCTACTTGAAAAAAGTAAAATACAATAAATAAATACAGTACAATGCAATAAATACTATACAATGAATACCATACCATACTCTAAAATACCTTGATTTTGAACACGTACTTTATTTCATACGAGAAATATACATGCTTTGAAAATGACTCATCTTGACGTTCCGTGAGATGAAATTATCTTGACGTTCCGAGGGTTAAGGATCATTCATCGTGATTTTGTCATATATAAATATAATTTAAGAAAAAGGAATATATACAAGAAAAATAAGCGACAAGAAGAACTCACACAAAAGTAGGAGTAGACTTGCACTTGGAAATAAATCCTTCAAACTGCTGTTTGGATGCAATTATTGTTTGCCGTTAATACCTTTTGAGTTTCTAATACAACTTATAGATAGGGAAATTATATACAGCGGGAAAAAAAGGTATTTGGACAAGTTCGACAAAGAGGAAATCAGACTATCAAACGTAACACATGGACCATTTCTAAATCTCTTGCTCTTTTATGGTAATTTGGATATCTTAGATAGAATACTTAAGAAATAACTACCACTCGACATATGTGGAAGGTAACAGGCAACCAAAGCGTGTCGACTATGTACATTCATCGCAATAAGCAGTATTTGGACAACCCAATAATACTCTCGAAATAAATATTCTAGGTATCATTTTGTGTACAAGAGCAGTCTACTTAGTGTATTGAAGCAATCCACACGGTGTCGGGCAAGCCAAGCTTGTTGGAAAGTCATGCTTTACCGTTGGATACATAATAAAGCAACGTAAACAGAGCAATTATTGCGGAATAGAACCAGTTCTGGACAACCAAGAAAACTAACTGCCCGGAATGAAACTTACATTCTTCATTCTGTGAACAATACTCAAAGAATTAGTGCTAAAGATTTGGCTACTTCACTTGCCTAGAATATGTAAGTTAATGTTAGTAATTCATTGAAAAATCCAACATTCTTTGAAACAATTGGGATTTAGAAGATATGTATCCAGCGTATGAATACTAGTCCTTGTGCCAGAAGCCAGAAAACGATGATTTGGTATAAAATGGGGGGACCAGATGAAACTTTCAGCACTTGTACACTGGCATGTATAGAGCAAGAAAATACGTGATAGACATTCCAAAAGGGTAGCTATCCAAGATGGCGGCCATTCAAAATGGTGGGCGACGCTATTTATTAAAATCAATATATCTCGGCTCAGAGTTATTCGATTTCGACCATTCTTTTTTTTAAATTAAAGATATTTTCATTGGCTACATTGGCTACACTATTTATTAGCAATATTTTCGTAAATCTAATAGGTTTTCAGTTAAATGTAAAATGTTTCATTTTAGCCTAAAATATTTTCTTATTTAATATTTAACTTTGAAACGACTGGTTTTAGATAAACCTAGTTAATAATTGTCCTTACAGAAAATATATCGTGTAACCTAGGCTTTAATTTAAAAAAATCAATTAAATCCGACAAGTATAACTAATATGGACAATTGTTTGAAAATTTATGTAGTACGAGTTAGCATTATGGAGGCACTAATGCGTATAGAAGCTACATGAAGATTAGGTATAAAACGGGGGGACCAGATAAAACTTTCAGCACCTGTACACTGGCATGCGTAGAGCACGAAAATACGTGATAGACATTCAAGAAATGTAGCTATCCAGGATGGCGGCCATTCAAAATGGCGGCCGACGCTATTTATTAAAATCAACATATTTCAGCTACCAGTTATCCGATATCGATCATTCTTCTGTTAAATTAAAGATATTATCATTAGCTACATTTTTTATGAGTAATATTTTCGTAAATCTAATAATTTTTCAGTTAAATTTAAAATGTTTCATTTTAGCCTAAAATATTTCCTTATTTAATATTTTACTTTCAAACGATTGGTTTTAGATACACGTATGTCCTTACACAAAATATAACGTGTAACTTAGGCTTTAATTTTTTAAAAAAAAGATGAATTAAATCCGACAAGTATAACTAGAGATATGGACAATTGATTGAAAATTTCTGCAATGCAAGGTAACATTACGCAAGCACTAATGCGTGTAGAAGCTACATGATGATTTGGTATAAAATGTAGGGAACAAATGAAACTTTCAGCTCTTGAACACTTGTCTATGAAGAGCACGAATATGGGTGATAGACATCACAAAACGGTAGTTACTCAAAATGGCGGTCATTCAAAATGGTGGCTATCGCCAATTCTCAATGTTACGGGATTTCGATGGTTCCTTTTTTAAATGAAAGTTCATTTTTTTGCCTTTAATTTTTATTAAGAGCAATCTTTTCATAAATATAATAGAGATTTTTTGGTAAATTTAAAAATGTGCATTTTAACCTAAATTATTTTATTTAATATTTACTTGAGTATATTTCGTTTTGGTTTATTAAGTGAAATTAAAAAATAACAAAATATGTTTATTATTTCCTTGTTTAAGGTCTTATTAGGAAACTTTATTTTTTTAGATAAATATTTGCTTTCAAAATGCTACTGAGCCGCGGTAGGTTATGGTTTAGCGCTCACTTCTGATGATAGGAGTGGTCGGTTCGACCCCTGCTCCTGCTATATGGACTTTGTGGTGGATTAACATTGTATGCGTGGCTTTTCTCGGGGTTCTCCCGTTTCCTCCCAATTTCTTTCTTTCTTTTTATTTATTTATTTAGTTACAACACAACAGGCAATGGCCTAATTATAGTGTTGAGTTTTTCAAAATAGTACTACAGACTTTACTGACAATTGCATCTTTAAATTCTTTAGGCGACATATAGCATACGTCCAGATTATTGTGAACGGTACAGAATTTATTATATATAGTACAAATTCTCCGCATTGGTGACCTCATCAACATATTGGTTCTTGACTTTTTACAGTGGAAGAGACCAGTATTATTAATGCGAGTTTTACATGATGGGACACTAAACTGTAATGTCGAAACTAAATCCATACAATCTAACTTATTTTGAACAATTTTTTGAAGAAATAACAGATCAGCAATGTTGCGCCTTTGTACTAAGCTCTGAATATTAAAGTTCTTAATGACTGCATTGTAACTATCATAAGCAGGATAGATTCTAGTTTCTTTAAAAATCAGGAATTTAAGAACTTTGATTGGATTTTCTCTAATTGTTGGCAATGTTTCAATCGATATGGATTCCAAATAGAAGAAGCATATTTTAACTTGGAGCGAACATAAGCATAGTAATTTTTTTCCAATGTGGATATGTTGTTGAATTCTCTTCCCGTCCTAATTACGAATCCTAGTAACTTCAAGGCTTCATTTGTTATATTTGTAACATGTATGTTAAAAGTCAATTTCGAGTCAAAACTGACACCAAGATCCTTAACTACAGTAGGTCTGTTTAGTACAATTTTATTAATGGAATAGTCAATTTATTCCACCAATTCATCTCATCATCCATCCTGTCTGACCGATAGTTGCCTAAAGGTCTTAAAATTAAATTCAAAAGACGACGCTTTCAATATATACTTTTATTTTAGGAAAAGGGCAATAATATCTCATAATCTGGTTTTAAGAAATCACTACTGATAAAAAGTTTGGTTTTCTGTTGCACTGTACAAACAGGTTAAAGCAAGTAAATGCATTGTGACAGGCGTTAGAAACTAACTGAAAGTACTTTGTATTGGCCAAAATGTCTCAGAAATTTATTAAGAAGTGGCATCAGCTGTAATAAGATTCCATTCTGGTCAGGCTGTGGCAGTGTAAATGCATTTGCACGACAAAGAAATATTAAAAGGTTCACTGAAACAGCACACAATAATGTCACAACATTTAGAAGCATGCGAATCGAGTGAACTGTTCCAGATGAGTTATTCAAGATACTTGGGCATTTACTTGTGACATGTATTCCAAGAAAATATAAATTGGAAGTGCCAATGAGCTGCGATGAAATTATTTACATCCAAAGGCGGGTGAAGTTGATTGCTGCTAATTACCATCATGCAAGGATACATTGGAACGCGCAAATTTCCAGATAGGGATTTAGATACAAAAACTTGGAAAATACTCTTAAGTATACCAGAGGCCGAAGAGTATGAATGGAGAAAGGACAACAAAGGAAAGCTATGCATAAATTTGATTGCCGGAGCATTTGCACCAGAAACTGCTCTACTTGCCATCCTGCGTTGCCGTTGTTACAGAAATATGCAGTAATTGCTCTGGTTCAGATTATTAATTAGCGTATTATTCCTCTTTTCTTCAAATAAAAGCAGTGTCTTTTGCAAAAGCATTTATTTATCTAAAAATAGTAGTTTTCTAACATTTTTTTAGAAAATATTATGCATATTTTTTTTTCCTCCTTTTTTGAAAATAAATTTTCGCCTAAACCTAAAATCTGCCTCAGTCAAAAATTTAATAAAAATGATTTTGGTTAAAATTCACATTTTTATGTTTAACTGAAAAGCAAATACTAGATTTATTGCTCATTGAACTCAAAGAAATTATCTTTAATTTTAAAAAGGAACCATCGAAATCGGATAACTTAGAGACTAGATTTGCGATGCTCATATACAGATGCTTATCAGAATAATGGAAACACCTGTAGTTGGCAACACGTCAGATGTATGGGTTGGCAGTGGTGTCGTGGCGACCGCAGCGCCGGGCTGCTGGTGGTGGTGTGTTAGGTCGGTCTCCCATTTTACACTACCTC